>JAOEHT020020457.1:0-14671 GCA_025448195.2 Parazoanthus atlanticus | reverse complement strand
TTAAAGTCGTGTTCGCTTTAATGATATTACTTTTCAAAATCACTCACCAGACCAACCCCCCCCCCCCCCTCCCACCCTCAAAAATTAATTGGACGGACCCTTAGATCAAACAACCTAATACATTACTCAAGATGGCAAGGTTTCCGTATAGATGTAACCTTGCAGTAAATTACCACAAAACATTAAGCCAAGTCAAAGGAGAGTTAGCTTAGGTTGGATATATTTGGTCGAGATAACCAAGTTCAATATTGGTAGTTGCAAATGGACACGTGATATTGTAAATACCTGTTCTCTGGAAGAGCTTCCGTGAGGCAGCGGACCTTTAGCCCCGTTATTACGTCATCATCACTACATTAGATATAGTAAAATATAATTCAATGACAACACTCAATCAAGTTTCGTTTCACTTTCTCACTTATTAGTTTGAGCCAAAACCACAATTTTCGGATATGTTAGGGTTTGCTTTGCAGTTCTCGTTCGAACAAAAGCCTATACAACCTCGATCCCAGGGCTTTTCCTTTTGTACCGACCCTGCCACTTTCAAGAGAAAAGCCCAGAGATCGAGTTAAGGCCTGAACGAACCTAATAACAATTGAATGAAACCGAACAGTTGCATTTCCTTTGATTCTTACAACTAAATAAATATCGTTTGCTTGCACGGTCAGTTTTGTCGTGAAAAAAGAAGGTAAAAGATCAGTATGTACTGACGAAACAGAACCAACTTATCAACAACTTCAACTTCGAAAACCATAACATGTTTTAATTAAAACTACGACGAACGTTGATCACCCCCGGCCTAGAGCTAAAACCTTAGCTAACTAAAAAGACTAAGAGAATCGATCTAACAGTTCTATCTACATAAGTGATATTAACGAGCAAAAGCAATAGTACAAACATCTAAATTTTTGAAAGAAATAAAAGAGTGGCTTGAAAACTTAAAGTTGGAACCCCTCAACGATTTCAATATTCTATTCGACATTCTAGATCAATAACACGTCATGATGGTTAATCACATGATAACGATAATTGGAAAACGGGCCATATATTCATGCCGCAGAAGAAAAATAAAACCCGCCTTTTCCATTTTTTCTGACACAACTCCAATGTTATTAGAAATTGATATGAGCATAGCTAAAAGGAGAGGAGCTTAGACACTTATTACGAAAAATAGAATAATCTAATGACATGGCTGGAAACAGTGAATAATAATGTCAAGCATCAAGTGTCACAATCTATTTTTCCCTTTTCTTATCTGTTTATTGTAACTAGTATTTTTTTCCTTTAATGCACTGCATCTTTGCTTAGAACCATCAGCAAAAAATATTTACAAATAGCTAACTGTAATTTGTTTTTACTTAGTGTTAACCCAACACTAAGTAAACCCCTCTCCATATGAAAAAGAAAAAAAAATAATGACAAAATAATAAGAAGTAGAAGAAGGAGTAGAAGAAGAAGAGGAAGAAGAACAAGAACAAGAAGAACAAGAACAAGACGAACAAGAAGAAGAACAAGAAGAACCAGTAGAACAAGAAGAACAAGAAGAGGAAGAAGAGGAAGAAGAACAAGAAGAGTGTGGTTCAAATCTAATAAGACAATCACCACAAAATGTCTTGGTCAACTGAGTTAAAAAAAGACAAAATAAGATCACGATTGTACAAAATAATCATAACAATGATTTGTATAGCGACTTAAAATGTAGCACTTATAAAAGATAATAATTATCAGCAGAATGGTAATTAATAAGTATGCTAAAAACTCATGCTTGCCTTGGAGAAATAGCATCAGTAAGTCCTTCAATGAAGTAGATGGTTTCCTGTGGTCAAGGTCATAAACAAGAATTAGAGAACAACTTACACAGTAAAAATAAAGTTAGTCAACAAAACTTTGTAAACTAAGGGTAACTGGTAAATGGGGTACGATTCTACGGAAGATAAAGCTGTTTCAGTTCCAAAATCAAGTCAGTCATAAATATCATTCTAGATCTTGAGGCAAACCAGTTTTTTTTACGATATGAGTTCCTGGCAACAAACCTGAAGTCAGTTGCAGTTTTTTTGAAACTCACTGTTATGATGTTATACAATGCGACTCATTTCTGCGCACATTAGTATCAGTTGAAGGTTGTTGTTAATACCACGATGACTATCAACAGACGTTTATTCTTAGATGAAAAATACCCAATGCCAAATGCAATGAATGATTATAAACATTATTTAAAACTGATAAGAATATATATTTTGTCATACCTGATTGGAGGGGCTTAATGATAAGTAGCAGGTACTGGAAACCTCTCTTGAATAAACCTGCTCCATAAATGGCAGGGCGTACACTTGAAGATAGCACTTCTACATGGGAAACAAGGATCACAATTTACTGTCTGAAGATAATAAGAACCAATAGTACCGTGTGTTTTACATAAACCAACATTCCTAAAGTCGTTCATGTAGTGTGATTTCCATTTAGAAATACAATATAATATTAGCAACAAGAACATCCTATTTGCAACATTTGATAAATTAAATTTACACTAGTTGGGTGCCCATAAAGTCGCTCATAATCTTCTTATTTAGATATGGGCTACAAGTTTGGGGTGTAACTTGCTTTACCAAATACTGGCATAGTTACAGTTTACTTGAAATATAGTAATTAAAAATTGCTTTGGCAATTTTACCACGTTAGTAAACATGCCAATAAAGCACAGTAAGAGAAAGCAACATCGATAAGTTACAAGCTAGAGATATGAAATGAGGATACGTTAAATCTATTGTTCCCATCCTAGATTTGATTGAGAAATCGGATAGGAAACTATGGAAGAAGATCAGTACCGATCCCAGCAATCCTTTATACGATCTACTGTCCAAGATAAGGGATAGAAAGTTGCGTCCTCGTGGTCATCAGTTCACATATTCAATGATTAAGAAAGAAAGATCAAGAAATGCTTTGTAAATAGGTGCCTTTTAAGTATATTAAGTAATTAGTATTTCCTCTATTTTGTTATTGTAAATTTAAACGTTTGATTTGAATACTTTTAATTAAGACTATTATTACTATTTTTATTATTATCAAATTAACAAGTAAAGTTCGGAACAAAGAAGATAAAAATGGCTTATATGTTGAAACTGACTAAAAAACTTTAAAAGTATAGTTTCGGTTAAAATACTATAACCTTCTTCAGCCTGTAAAAAGACTAGTAATGGCGTTGTGCAGTGAATATGCGGCTAAAAGATTAAAAGAAGCTAAAGCCGATTGTTCAAAATTTTATAAATATTCCGCACGTCGATATATGAAGATAAAGTCAACTAGGAATTGACACTGTCACAGCGCTAGTACTACTGTGGTAGATGTCACAGCAATGGTGTCGTCATTTCTGTCACATTATGGGTAACACCGTTAGTGTTACAGTGTTTAACCAACACTATGGAAGAGAAAGCTGGAATAGCAGTGGAGATGCCAGCTAACACTCACCCAATGATCTGCAAAACATTCCTACCTTTCCTTGAGGCTTTGTAATAATAACCAGCTTATACTCACTGTCCGACCTGAAACGGGTCGAAAACGGCAAAGGGTACCATCAGTGTTATTAAAGGCGATCAGCTCTTTTTTTCTCCACTCGTCCAATGGGCAAGTGAGACTCAAGTTGCAAGAGATTCAAGACAAGTGATTCAGCAAAATTGGTCGTCCTCAAACTGAAATAACTCGTCTGAGATGAGTGAACGTTGATTGCCCTGCAGTTTTATTCTGGCACAACTAATATAAATTTACTACATTAAGAGTACCACTTACTCTTAGCGTCAGAGAAGATTATTGAAGTAGTCACACTCCCACCTACAAATACGTTTGCTAAGAAGGTTAGTGTTCTTAGAGTTAGGAATTGGTTTAGATTTAGGGTTTCCAGGGTTACTTTTAAAAACTTGTGTCTAACGAAACAGACGTGAACTTTAAAATTGCAACCTGCAAAATTTACCAGCTGACTTTTAGCTGCTCCCTGAAATTAGATGTTAGGTCTAGTTAGCCATCCATTGATGCAGTTGACTGTTGTTGTCAACGTTTAAGACAACCATGCATGTTCAGGGGTGATCAAAGGTTTCAAAAGGTCTTAAAGATTTATTATTTCTACAAACTTTTTGGATTCTGTGATAAATAAAGTTGTTATTATTATTATAAGTTACAAAATACAGATCAGAAGCAAAGAGAGAAAACGGAGATGCATTGAGAGATGTAAGGAACGCTTGGTAGGCTAGTGCAGAAGAATTGAAGAAGACGCACTGTTCCATACCTTCCCCCGCCTGGAGTCTGCACACTGTTAACATGTAAAAGAATGAAATCCTTCACTTGAATGTCAGGCCAAAAGGCAGTCATGTTTAAACTCTGTAGGTCCCAAAGACTCAGGGTGTTCTGAAAACGAACAAATTATAATTGACACACGTTAAAGCCAAGTAAAATAAATACTTTGGTCTCAGTAACATTTCTATTAGATCTACTGTCATATGGCTTTTTCAAAACGTGAAAAAATAGGACTTCGCCAAAATGACGTGCTAAGTTGAATTTTTAGGGGAGAAAGTTCTCAGGTCATCAAGAAAATTTTGGGTGGGTTAGGTTACTGGAACTGCAAGTACTTTTGTCTGGCCAATATAAATCATTTTCTATTCAGGACAGACCTTCTGCAACTTAAAATTTTGTCTTTATCTTGCATATATACAATACAATAATGTAATTCAAATATATTCATTAAAAAGTTAAGCAATAAGAAGTGAAGTCGTTAAACTTTTTTCAGCTGCTAGGATTTTTTTTATTTTGAGATGTTCAATTTACATCTAAATTTAACAATTCTCTGTTTAACTGATTTGAACAAACGATTTATAACCTACTGCAGGGTTAGCCACTTCACTCATAAATGATAATCTAGAAACCATAATCCTGGCCAAAAAGTACAAAACAGTAGTAACTAACCGTCTCGTCAAGTGCAATAACGAAGGCACCATCATCACTTGCACAACATTTTATAAAGCCAGCACCTGTTGAGTACGTTTCACATAATTAATGGACAATGGCTTCTTCAATAACAACAATGTACGTACTAAGAATTATGAATTACGTCATTAATGAACCTGTACGTGTACTAACGGCGGTCAGACAGATAACAGGACAGGTTTTATACGGAGTCACCATCTTCCTTTGTGTTTCTGCGTGATATTGATGATAAATCGACCAGCAATCAAAAGTTTGTACCATTCTGGGTGACATTCATATACTGCAATGGAATCGAGCAAGACTTTGTACGAATATTGTTTCAAGTTTAGATGTTGACTGAGGAAATGGTGATTGTTGTTACACCGCCACTGCCACAAATCATATATTAACTCAATCATTCTTCAGACATTGCTTTCGTCGAAGCAATAAAAGAGTTCGACAATACTACATGTGTTCTGTAAGACATTCTAAATCCGTCTTTAAAACTCTTTTTACGCACTGTGCTTATAGAAATATTTTTTAAGAGTACAGTGCGTAAAAAGAGTTTTAAAGACGGATTTAGAATGTCTTACACAACACTGACATGTTGTATAACTCAATCACTTCTCTACGCTTAGGCAAATGCAACTCTACACTAATAGAAATTGATTTTCACACAAGTTCTACTACTGTCAAGCATTACTTTAAACGCTTTTCTCATGATGTAGTACAGGGTTCGCACGCATATTTTAAAACGAAATTCCATGACTTTTCCATGACTTTCCATAATCTTAATTATTTTCAATTTACAAAATCCATGATCTAAAAATCTGAAAATGTTCCGCAAATTGATGAATAATGAAGCAGTTTGCAGATCTGATTTTCCACGAGTTTCCACGACCAAGTTTGATTTTCCAGTTTTTCCAGGCCTGAATTTTGAAATGTTGAAATTCCAAGATTTTCCAGGTTTTCCATGACCCGCACGAACCTTGGTGATATAAACGGATATTTTGAACTTGTTTTCATATGAGCATGTCTACAGCTGAAGATTGTCATAAGATATTTTAGAACTTTTTGGTATGACTGGAAGAAAACATCTGGTGAGGGAGATTAATCAATTCTTAACGGAAGTTTGTAGTTTAATAGAATTTGGTGTGAGCTAAAAATACATTTTGGGGTTAATTCTTCTATCCGAGTGGCACCTGGACTCTGTGTTTGGAACCTCCTAACAAAATCCATTATTTTCAAATCGTCTTCAATCCGCCTATTATCCTACCTAATCCAAGGTTAAGCTTCCCCTTAAGCGCTATTCAAAAACTAATGCTGACATTGCATTATGCTGTATGGATCTTTATAGAAGAGGACATATAGAACATGTGCTCTAATTGGCTAATACATGGTAAAAGTAGTGTTTACATCATAGGCTAAAGACACATTTGACTTCCGTTTATATCTATAGACATGCATACAAACATACATACTTTATTCCACTCCCCAAGGGGCTTTCCAGGGTATAATTAACAATCACCAGTGTTTCATATATTTTAACATTACAATGATTTATCTAAGACGTTCTCTACAATGCTACATGAGAAACAGTAAAATTATTAAGAATCTATAAAACTATAAAAACTATAAAATGAATATGTTTGTGTTCTGTCAGACTACAGAAATTCTCCATTAAATTTGCTCACAAATATGGTATTATTGCCAACTAGCCACTGAAACACTCTTAGCAGTTTTAGCAATACGACTAAAATTTAGGTGGTGCTCCCAAAACTAAAAACTTGTGGCACAAGTAATCCTGAAAAAATGTTGAACTTTGAACCCTGAACTACTACATAATTATGTTTCTTAACACCGTTATAATGTCATGGTGCACATACAAACTGAAGATTTTACCTTCCGATGCAAACGAGTCTACAGAATCCAATAGGAATTTATTGTTATGGCCGTTCACTGCCCAGACAGCAAGAACCATTTCTCCTTTTCCCTAAAAACATAAACGTTACTCTGAGCACTTGTTATGTAAAGCATTGGTCTAGAAACTGACATTAAACATAAAGAAACCATATAATGTTATTGGCCACTTGTTCATTGTTGACAAAGCAGAGACATGTAGCCGTACCCGTTTAAAAATAGTGTTTCAAACTTGAAGTGTACACAAAAGAATAATATTTATGAACATTGCCCAGTTAGATTGAGAGTAATGTCGCTGTCACTTTGACAGTTAGAGAACCCATTTTCAGCATCTCCACATGCAGCTGATGCTTGCACTCATCTGTACAACTGAATGAGCCGAAATAAAACAAAAATAACTTTTAAGGGCTTGTTTAGCCTGTATGGTATAAACTGAGATGACAAAACTTGGACCTGATGCTTGCTATTAGGTAAAGAGTTCTCAAGCGGATAAAGGTGTCGGTGGAGACGGATGTATTCTTAAGAATTGCGTAGTTTAACATAATTTAGAGTGAATTGACAACTAGGTCTAGGGCTAACAACTAACCTATGAAATTCAGCTTTTCTACTATCCAAGGAGTGGTACCTGGATTCCTCTCACTACTACCAGAGCCTCCCGCTAAACAAAAATATAGTTGACTCAGTTTTCAGTGGCAAGTTACTCGCTAACTGTTCGAGATTTTACAAAAAGCATTTATCGTTTTATTTAACTGTGGCACACAAAACATTTGAACTTGCTTTTGATTGGTTCTTTAGTTGTGTTTCTGAGAAGAAAGAATTTTAGCATCTTGCAGTGAATATTGTACTCGTGTGGCTTTGGCACACCATATGTCTATCATACTTTTAAAAACAAACCAAGATGAATTTGGTATCATTGTATCCACAAGTTATTCTTATTTCAGAAAAAAAATATGGTTGTGCAGGACTCTAAGAAATACTTTTTTTGAGCACTCGCTGGACGAAGTAGTATGAGTCAGAAATAGAAATTCCAGAATTAACGCCTCCTTAAATATTCCATCTGTAACACTAGACACCCACTCGTTGTGGACCTCACTGGTAAGTTTATACTTGCACTACTCAACAGAGAGGGAACTCCATTGAATACTCCATCTGTAACACTGGACACCCACTCGTTGTGGACCTCACTGGTAGACTTTATACTTACATTACCCAACAAAGAGAGAACTCCATTAATACTCCATCTGTAACACTGGACACTCACTCATTGTGGACCTCACTGGTGGACTTTATACTTACACTACTCAACAGAGAGGGAACTCCATTAAATACTCCATCTGTAACACTGGACACCCACTCATTGTGGACCTCACTGGTGTTGAAACACTCCAGCTGGATGCCTTCCTTATTCTGAAATAAAACGGTTCTAGGGGAATAATGTATATATTGAAATACCCAGAGTTTTAGGTAAAGATCATTGAGGAGTCGTGTTTTAGAATGTATAGTACTTTTAAATAGGAACACGGAATTACATGTAAAACAAATTAAATTTAAACTAGAATTACAGTTAGACTAACATTGAAACGTCCAAAATGTAATTTGAAAAAAAAGATCAGACAATGAGGAATTTAAACTTACAAACGGAAGATACTTGAACAACATTTAGAACGACTTTTTAAGGACGAGTTAGATATTTCAAGGAGAGAACGGAGTAATGTCACCCTCAATAAGCTATTTAGGACCAAATATAACAAGAAATTACGAAAAAGCATTGCTTCTTAGCCTTAGCGTTTTGCCTTAAGAACTCTTCTTGGAAATTCGAGAATGTTTCAAAATAATTCCAGAACATTTTGCAAAAATTAAATACTTCACCACGAGAAAACCTTATACTTCGAAATTCAAGGACTTTCTAACGAATTTTCATGTTTTTCACGGCCTGGGCGAACCATGAAAACGCCACGTACATCAATGATAATTTATGTATTTAAGTGAAAACATTATTGGTAGATAGGTGTTTCTAGATGTTTCTTAGTTCAGTTCAGGACTTGTAGTCACCAAAACACATGGTTTGAAGGTGCTGTGAAGGTAACTAGCATGATAAAGTGTAATATCAATCGGAGACAGAGATCAATTATATACAAAGGAAATCGTTGTGAATTGTCAAAAACAAAAGGTTTGATAAGCTATCGGGCCACAAACAAAAAACGTGGAAAAATGTGATTGCACAAACATTTTAGAATGCTTCACACTTGAATCACACATTTTAAAAAAATGTAACCGTTTGAAAATGTCTGATGAAATACAGCATGAAATAGGTGCTCTGATCACACGAACAGCTGGAAAAACTATATATACGCACCTCTTTGATAAGCTCAACACACTGCGCTTCAATAGCTGTAAAAGAATGGCAAGTATATATGTTTAAGGGTTTTTTCTATATATATATTTTTATATGTATATGCTAACGTTAATGTTAATGATGGTGGTTACATTGTATTCTGCTTGGTCGAAAGTCTTTTTCTTGGGCTTATTTTCGGGACCTATTTTCAGAGGAATTCGGCTTGTACAAAAAGCAATTATCTTGTCATGGTGCGACTGTACATTGCATGTTTTATAAACAACTGGTGAACACATGATAAATTAAGAAACGTCAAACTGTTAACCCACCAAAGATCGTGAAACAACAACCAAACAACACCTGGAGCCAGTAAAGAAAGGGAGATGTATTGACTGGATTATTAATGAGAATAATTAGAACAGGGTTCACACTGAAAATGAGGAATGGAATTCCATGACTTTTCCATGACCCCAAGTCATTTTCCATGACCTAAAAATGCCGCTTTCTCGACATATTTTCGCTCAATTATAAGGAGGATGTTTGAAACGTGCACACAACTAGAAATAGTTAGGCAAAAAATATTGAAATTCAATGACTTTTCCATGACCTTAGCCATATTTTCCAAATTCCATGACTTTTCTAGGCCTGGAAAATGCATTTTCAAATTCCATGACTTTTCATGACCGTGTGAACCCTGTAGAAGTGCGTAGGAGCTTTTTCTAGACGAACTTTTCGCAAATATTCTTGTGTCTGAAATCTTGGACTTATTCTGGGGTGGGCATATTCTCTATGGCATTCAATCTTGGGGGAGGAGCTAGTATTTTCAGAAATTTGCTTTATAAATCGATTCGGTGGGATGTCGGTCTGTATACACATTCACTTTCAACCTTCCTATCCAAACAAGCTCATTCTACAAGAAAACCCTTCATGTTTACAAACAAGCTCTACCTACAGGGCCAAGGAACGGCAATGGGAACAAATGCAGCTATTGCTTTTGCTCTTGCTTTTGCGAATATCTTTTTGGCAGAAGTAGAAACTAAAATCGTACGAAGAAGCAAACGTAAACCGCTTTATTATGGATATAGCATCTCTTTGGGAAACCACTAAAGTTGAAGTCGAATAATTCATTCAAGAACCAAACCAATCAGTTCTATCCAGTAATGAAATTTACGGCCGAAATATCAGAGAGTTAAGCCAACTTCTTAGACACAGCAATATGCAAAGGTAAACTCTTACAGAAAAGGCATCCTTGATGTTCGCACTCATTTCAATCCAACTGAGAAATTTTCAATACAACCACTTCAAATCAAATCACCCGCCAGGAATTTTAAAAAAATGTTTGTCAAAGGCGAAAACCTGCATATAAGACTGCTAAGAACAAAAGCCTCAAGAACAAGTTTGAGGATCAAATCAAAGATTTTAAAACACGCCTGCAAACCAAGGGCTACCCAGAAACTCAAATTATAATACCTTGGCGGTTGTGAACAATGATAACAGAACCACGGCTTTACAACAAAGGCTTAAACCGCGCAAGAAAATCGACTTCTGTTATATACGAAATGTAACACAACGGCACCAAACATTGAATAAGTACTGTTAAAGAACTGATATTTTATTCAAAAGCCAACCATAACTTAACCTTATCTTCCCGCAACCACCAGTGGTGTTGTACAAGAAACAAAAATTCTCTCAAAGACATGTTCGTTAGAGCTAAACCTAAAACACTTGCATACATCTTAACACAAATCGGGAAAAATATTTTTTTTGTAGGCCTGTAACCCCACCATAGCATTTACTTATTCATGAAACCACATAGTAACAAAATCTATCCATCAATGAAAAATTATTGCGAGCGAGAGTATGTGCCTGTTGGTACATGCTAAAATACCTTGACGGAATTGGGTCGCGCATAAGAGACTCAATACAATTTTAGAGTGTTGCATACTGTAGCTACAGTACACAATACATGTAGCATTAATGGTAATTATATGTTAATGCAATACGTTTGTATCGCGCAAACTTAGCATGACGTTTTCAAATATGCCTCACAGTAAAATTATAAAATTATCATTTAATTATAAATATATCCAGTGTGGCAAACTACCTGGCGATTAACGAGTGCTTTGGTTAACAGACTACAGGTATTTGTGAACAAATGCTTGCGCCGTTAGTGTTGCGCCGTGTACTTGGCATTAGATGGCCTGAGAAAATGAGGAGAGAAGATCTATGGCAACAGACTGGACGAGAGCCTATATAGTTGGAGCTCAAGAGGAGGTTATGGAGATGGATTGGCCATACACTGAGGAGGAAGAGGAAAACATCGCAAAGGTAGCATTGGAGTGGAACCCGCAAGGAGAAAAGAGGGGAGGACGTCCCACAAAGCTCGAGGAGAACACGTATGGCAGATTTGGAAACAAAGAACAAACATGGCAAAAATGCAGGACAGCAGCAAAGAGGACAAGATGGAAGGCGCTGGTGAAGGACTTATGTTCCCCGTAGGAATGAAGAAAACATAGAGAGAGAGTGAGAGACAGACGGACAGGCAGACAGACACAGACAGAGACAAAGATAATATCTAAAAGATATAATTATCTACACTAAGTTAAAATTATTTAAGCAATAATGGATAGCGATTGATTACATGTAGGTGTAACTTAAGTTTCAGCCTCTTTCTTTGTTCGCTGCTGGCGGAAACTCGGGCTAATGCAGGTGTTGTAGAGACTTTTAGAATTGCTGTATCTCGGTACAACAATGTGCAAAATGAGTGTAGTTAATTTAATAACAAAAATATGCAGCAGGAGTCAGATACTTATATTCCTTGGAGATGTCCAGAAAGTTGTAACTGTGTAAATTGATAAGGAATTGTTTGAAAGTCTCAGACGAACTTAGACTGGATTGAGATTTTTCAAAAATTAAAAGCTGCCTTTAATGGTTAATCAAAAGATAGCAAGCTTGATAACTTACCTTCATTTAGCTCTTCCAGTTTTATATTTGAAAAGTAGAAAAGTTTTCCTCTCGAAGATAAAATTATTAGGCAGTGTGTACCTGCAAAAAATAATTGACAATACAAAATTTATAAAATGTGACAGCAACTATATTTAATTACAATTTTTGAAGATAAAGAAATCCAAAAGAAAAACGCTACTGATTTATATTTCGCTGTAAAAAGAAAGAACTAATGGTCCCTAAATTCTATGCCCTGCTGCACTCAATGAAGAGAGTGTGGAAGTCCGATCTCGGCGACAACCTCAAGAGGCGGCTCTTCGTAGCGACAGTGGAGTCAAGTGTTGCTACACGGAGCAGAAACGTGGACACTCACTGCGCATGCAGCATGAGAGTCGCTGGACGTGACGGAGACTACACGAAGATGCTACGAATGGCCCTGAATGTCATTTGGGAAGACCACATCTGTAACGTCAACCTTTCCACCGGTCTGCCGCGAGTTGGTGCAAAGGTGTGAGAGAGAAGGATGGTGCTGGCCGGACACTGCGTTCATCACCCAGAGCTTGCAGCGAGCATGATCATACTCTGGGAGCCGACCTACGGCATAGGAAGACGAGAGAGGAGGCGAATGACGTATGTAGAGACTTTGCGGCGGGATGCAGGACAAAGCAGCCTGAGGGAACTCGGGACCCTAATGCTGGAGGGGAGCGAATGGAGGGGAGTGATCCGGAGGTCCCGAGATGGTGTTGACTGAACCCAGCCTTACATCGCATCATCACTGAATCCTCAGAGTAACTTTCTGCAACTTGAGTGTCGTCATTGGTATCAAAAGAAGACGGTGCAACACCATCGTTGTGTGTCGAGCACGTCCTTAACTGTTAACAGTCTCTTCCGGAGTACTTTTCAGTGCTTTCATTTATTTATTTGTTTATTTATTTATTTATTTATTTATTGATTGATTGATTGATTGATTGATTGATTGATTGATTGATTGATTGATTGATTTATGAGCTATATTTATACAGGCCGGTCCAATTCAGCTAAGGCTGGTTTAAATGGAGGCTTTTTAAGTACTTTGACTCTGTTGTCAGCCAACTGGATTCCAACTAGAGATGTTACAAGTACGAGGTGCCTAGAGGTATCCAGTTATGTCTAGAGGTGACCAGAAGTGTCGAGCAGTGTCTACAAGTGACTAGAAGTATAAAGGTGTATAGAAATGACTAGAGATGTCCAGCAGTGTCTAGAGATGTCTAGTCATCTCTAGACAACTCCTAACACATCTGGACACCTCTGCGTGTAGACACCTCTAGAGGGAACTGGAGGTGTCCAGAGGTTTCTAGAGGTGCCTGAAGGTGACTAAACATCTAAACACCTCTAGTCACCTTTAAACACCTCTAGCCTCATCTAGACAGAGGTGTCTAGATAGATTTATCCAGAGGTGGCATCATTACTGTGAACACCTCACCTCTAAACAATTCTAATCACTGCTAGACACCATTAAATCACTCAGACTATACACCTCCTCGCATTTCTAGACAGGTCTAGACACCTCTGGGCACCTCTAGACATCTCTGAACACCTTAAGACACCTCTGTACACTTCTAGTCACCTTTAGACACTGCTTGAATTAATGAAACCTCTGGACATCTCACCTAGAGACCCCTCTTAACATCTCTAGACACAATTGACAGCTCTAAACTCCTCTAAATACCTCTATTTACCTGTAGATATGTCTGAACACTTCTCTTTTGCAGCTCACACTTTCCAACTTGCAACTTGCATTTTTCAACTTGCACTTTCTAACTCACACTTTCCCTTGCCCAAACAACATTTGATTAATTCCAAATTATTGCAATACAATCACATCTTCCTGACTGGGGACAAAGACTGGTGCTAAAACATGTTAGTTTTCAATAAAAATGCATGTTTCGATTTTTTAAGATATAGTTGGCAGAGATTTGAAACTGTGCCAGAATGTGGAAAAATCTCAGGAATAATTTTCTAGCAACTTTGGTAAAATAATGTAAATTCACTGGAAGTGCACTCAAATGCTGTCCATTTCAAAGCTTGCCCCAAACCATTCTTGCATGCACAATTTTTTATGACTCACTGCGGTCAGATTAACACTGAGCCAACTGGGCGCAATTATATGGAATTGTTTCATATCAGTTACACTATGGTACATATGGCTGCTGCTTCTGGACATTAATTTCCTAAGTGAACAACCAACTTATTCTAAAGTTACTTACCAAACATTTCTCCAGGGGTGAACAACATTGCTTGGAAGGTTGTCTCATTTTTATTGTAACCACTTTGAGCAGAAACAAGTTCCTGTGAAACAGAATTTACAAATGCACCACAGTTTAATCCTTAATCTACCATTAGTGACAGAAATTAGCATCCGTTTTTCTGTAATACTGTACAGTACCAAACCTAGTTGTAATACTTTTGAACTGAATAGCTGTAGGGGGCACTACCTTTTTTTTAGGGAGGGGGGGGGAGTCATTACTTTTGAGACCCAAAATA
>JAOEHT020020348.1:0-14671 GCA_025448195.2 Parazoanthus atlanticus | reverse complement strand
AAAATTTCAATTTTTTACAACTCTCTGCAAACACCGCCGAGAGCCTTGCTGAACAAGCACGCATTGAGCTGAGCTGGTGAGTGACGCAATCTCACGTGATCTCCGGATGACGTAGTGGTGAGGTAGAATTAATGAACATACACACAAGACCGAACTCTACTGAAGACTTATTGTTTGATCAAACTGATGAATACAAAGTATATATTTTATTTTACGAAGGTGAACACTCAATACCTATATATACTAATAACTCAAAACGATTTATATTCACTGTCAGCAATCTTTAAATAGTTAAACTACATTTCGAGCAATCGATCGCGATGACTCGAAATTCGCACTCGGCGATGAATATCGTTACAAGATCAATGATTTTTAAGTACGAAATGAATCAAAATCATATCTGTATCAGCGAATATACAACGAACGATACTAGTACCAGTACGTTCATTCTAAACTAAACTAAACTATAGACGAATCTTAAATTATGCCGGCTAGTTTGGCTTGAAATCAATGCATTTTGTAACAAAATAACAAAAAAAAAAATTAACTATGACTATAAGCAACACAGATAAGCTAATTCGAAACAAGGTTTGCGATTTTAAACAAATTTATTTTAAAAGAAGCAAAGAAAGGAGCTTACCTTCGACTTGACTCGAACACCGACAACTACGAAGGATCGACGGGCGCCGGCGCAATCTTGATCACTTGATGAAACTATGCACTATGCACGATCCAATAGTGCATAGTGCATATTCTGTACTATGCACTGTACGTTAGAAACCATGCACTATCCGATGGCATAGTGTATAGTGTGCCAAACCACACTATGCACTATAGCCTATGCACTATTGCTCTGGAAGTGAAAGTTTTTGTGACGCGATTGATCACCAGTATTGTGCGAATGGCCAATGCTCAAGCAAAACATTAAGATTAAGAGCTTCTATCTACTCCATGATCAGCAATATCCCTGGAACTTTGTGGAAGGCACTGGGGATTTAGCACCAGGTCAAGAGCTTTCATAACATCTAATGATTGTGCTGGGAATCTTTCCTCAATATTCTAAACAAGATGTCTGATGAATCTTTCAGCAGCAGCATTAAACTGTTGTCTTTCCCTGTCCCCTGACTCTTTCAATTCCTTCTCAAGGAAACAACCATTTGTATCAAGTTGTTTTTCAAATCCTCTCAGACTAGGTTGTAGGTTTCGCTTGTCACCCGGCAGGTGATATCAAGTGTTGATATTGTTGATTACACAAGGGGTTGAACTGACGACAGTCCAATGCTGTATTTCTGAAAGGAGAGACATAACTTAGTGATAATAAGCAGCATATCTCAAGAAACAGGTGGCTGCGACAAACTTGTACTGCTGAACATCCTTCAAATAGCATTTAGCTCTGTCAGAGTTTTTTCTGTCATTCTCAGCTGCTTGGTGGGTCAAACAGTCAACAACGGCAGGCCAACACTTGTAAACAGCCTCTACAGAATTTGCAACAAAAATCCAACGTGTTGGTGTAGCTGCTTTTAGAGTCGCCCGCTTCATCTGTAGAATCTCTTGCATTTCCCGCAATTATTGTACCTCACTGCAGAGTTCTTTAGAATTTAAAAATATAATTAAGTGTGTTTTGATAAATAATCAAACAGTGGTACACATTTGGCAGCTTGACCACTGGAGAGTGCAAGTCTGTGTGCAATACAGTGCGTGTGCAACACATATGGAGCAACAGCAACAAATCGCATTCCCACACCATTGTGCTGTCCCATAAGCCCCATCACTTCCTAGTGCCATTAGCTTTACCCCATAATCAATGTTCTCATCCATGAAGGCCAAAATTTCATTGCCAATTGACTCTGCTTTGCCATTTTCAACATTTCTGTTTTCCACAAACCTCACCACAGGTTTTCCGTTCTTAACCAACCTGATATAAATGTCTAATTTCATAAAAACTACAATGTCGGTGCTTTTGTCTGCAAGTATGGGGTACAACTTTGTCAACTGCACTATCAGTGACTTGAGCAATGGCTGTGTTCATTTCATCAACATACTTGGGATGCTGGTATGTGTTGCCAGGTTCTAAACCCGTGGCACCATTGACAGTCTGCAAAGTTTTTTTTAGTAGTTTACTTGTTAGTAAGGAACTACACACAAATCTGGCAAGCAATAGATTTTAACTAACTTTTGAACTTCAACACAGTGAACATAAATGAAATCGCTACTCGCAACAAAAAGTTCCAAGCTCAATTTTACTAACGTGAAGCTCATCCCATGAGGTAAAATTTGAAGATGGAAGCTCTTCTTTTGCCAACCAGTACGCAGTTCGCAACTGTTTGACTATACTGTCCTCGTTCACATTGTTTGCATTGTTACTAGCTCTCTTAAAATGCTCTTGTTCCTCAACGACACCAAACGAATTTTTGTGATCAGGGAGGTCAGTGTGCCGAGTTAGTGTAGAACTTTGAAAGTTTTTGTTCCAGTTTTGAAGCAGTTTTGTCCCTGCCTTCGTGCAGGTTTTGCAGAACATAAGTAATTCATTCGTTTAGTTTGCAACCAGGAAAAATCCTGCAGCCATTTCGGAAGAAATGCCTGCATGTCTTCGAGGCATCACCACTTGTGCTAGCAATGTCAGTTTCATACATTACCTGGGTGGCTGTCACAATGGTTCCTCCAGCTGGTCTCATGGCATTCTCTATGTTGATCCTGTTCAACTGAGGGGGGGGAGACCGGTGTGGGAACTGGATTACTGTTCACATACAAGGGAGCGCAATTTGTTTCACTGTATGTTGATTGCCATGCCACCATAATATTGTGAGTGGTACATCTGAGGAGGTGCATGATGCATTGGATTCGCAGCGGTTTCCAAAAAGTGCAGTGGCCATCAACCTCATGCCTGCTGCAATTCCTTCTCCAATTGCTGTTAAACACTTGGTCATTCTTGAGATAGATTCCTCCAATGTTTTGTTTGATTGCTCAAATGACTTCATAATTTGTTGCTTCATGAAAGCATCTTCATTGGCGCTATTCATCTGGGCCCGGTTGTTCAAAGGTTGGATAACTTTATCCAGCTGAAAAATCCATAACCAGCGGATAAAATTTGCTCGTTGTCCAATCAAAATTAAGAACGCGTGAATTTCATCCGCTGGATAGAGATTTTTTCCCCGCTGGATAAAGTTAACCACTCCTTGAACAACCAGGCCCAGTAGCTGGTCACGCTGAGCTTGAGACAACGCTTTCTCCATGTGTTTGCGTTTATTATCTACAAACTTAGGAATAATTGAAACTCTGACACCTATATTCTTAGCTGGAGCTGAGTCTAAAGCTGGAGGTAGTGGAGGTGTAGCTGGACCTTGTGATTCGTCACGCCGAGTTTCGTCACTGACAAATGGATTTGCCGAATAATAAGTTGGTGTGTCTGTAACTGTATGTTACTAACTAAAAAAAAAAAAGTTTTTATAAATTATTTTTAAATCGATTTATTTATCTTCAAGTTCGTCATTGTTGTCTATACCCAACTTGTCACCATCGATTCCGAAGGGAAGTGAAGTGGTCGCTGGGGAACCACCCCATATCTATGTCAGTAGCTCGAACTGTTCTTGGACAACCGTGCCAGAATCGCTTCTTGTTCCCTTGTCTATCTTACTGCGAAAGTCTTGCCTAACATTTCTAATCTTCTCTTTCACTCTGTCGTAACCTTTCTTGATACGGGTCTGTTCTTGAATTTCTGGTATTCTTCGCTGTTCATTTCCTTCAGTGGCTTAACTGTTTCGGCGGCTACTTCATGATCAAATTCTTCCGGAAAATCTACAGCCAAAGAACGACGTATTTCGGTATACATGGCAGCCAGGTCGGCCCTAAAGTCGACGCCATTAAACTCTGACTTTGTTTTTTAATTTTTTTAGGTATTGTAGCAGAACTTCCACACGATCAGATGTTCAGGTTATGTTCTTCGGCGATTTCTTAGCCTTTTTGGAACCCTTTGTCGGCTTTGCTTGTTTCTCTGTAACGTGACGTCTTCGCCTGAAATCTCGCTAAACTTATCATTTCCTCCACCCAAATCTTCAAAATCGTTGTCATACAGCGAGTGAGTGTCAACTTCGCTAGTATCGACATTTGCCATGTTTGAGAGTTGATATCTGCGAAGAGACTCACTACGATCATAAGCACGGGAAGCCATTTTGATCACGTACGAATTTGGCGGGCTTTGTTTCTGCACTGTTTACCTCACCCAGGCAGGCGGGTTACCCCACCGCGAACGTTTACATAAGTGTAAATGTAAACGTAAATCTGCAGTGCTTATATAGCGCTTTTATACGCAGTCTCAAAGCGCTTTACAATATACACGAGTAAACATTGCGAAAACCTCACGTCTCACTGACCGGGCAACCCGCTTCGGTGGGGTACCTCACCTATCATGTAAACACAAGCAAAATAAAAAGAGAGATCGTATGAACAGGTGGGTTACTCACCTTGTCGGGTTACCCCATCCCCCGCGGTCCCCCACCTCCATCTAAACAGGCCCTTATTTGCTCCCTGTTCAGCTCCGATTTGTTTCTTGATTTTGTCTTCAAATAGTTTTGCCTTCGCCGTTTTTTAAGCTCGATGGTAGATTCCTTTTTTCTGTGCTTTCCTCTCGCTGTCAATTGATCTAATATTTTTCTCCATGATTTTGCCAGGTTCAATGTTTACTCATCGCAATGTATCTACTAGATGTTGTTTATCCAGATCTGTTTGTGCAACAGCGGTAGTGATTCTTTGATCGGCACGTTCGCTGCCGCCATAAAAATCAATTTTAGGGACCTTGGAACCCATTGTACTATGTAGACTTTCACTAGCTTGTGAAGATGCATTTTCCACAATTTTGTTAATGACGTGTTCACTGCTGTAGACTTAGAACAAACCAGTTAGAACTTTTTCAAGTTTTAACCCATCAAGTCGCTACCATTTGGCAAATCTCCGTGTTTGTTTGTTTCTGGATTTTTTTTTTGCCATGTTCACCAGTTCAAGTTGTTCTCTTTGCGTTGTTTGTGATCCCCAAACGCATGGGGCACAATTGCAGCAAGTGAAATTTTCATTTTCTCTGGGTCCTCTTTGTTTTGGTTTAAACAGCAGCTGAAACATTTCCTAAAGCAGTCAATAACTTTGGTGACAGGGAAGAAATATACAGGATTGCTTTTTTTCTCTAAACTGATTTTGTGCAAATTTTTTTTACCTTGCGAGTGTTCTTGTAGCGTGAGTACTGCCTGACCAGTTCTTAACATTATAGTGCACCTCTTCTCGAATCTTTGCTATTGTGGCACTGACCATCTCCAGTAACACTGAGTATCTTACACCATGATTTGGTGCTTCGTTGAAAAGTTTTACTCCTACTTGTGCTTCCATTGATTTCGAAGAACCTTTGTGGTTTAGACTGCGAACCTTCTGAAATAGCTGAATCAAAAATTCTGATGCAAAATCAAGGACCTTTTAGTTATTGAACCCATTACAGCTCCATGTTCAGTCAGCGAATCATTGGCCCTTCCACGTTTCAGCCACTGCATATCATATGAAACAGATATAAGTAGTAGATCTTCCTCAAGAGTGAAATGATCAGCTCAAGTATGTAAAGTACTCTTTAAAATATGCATGTCAGAACATTCCTGCAATAAATTCAGACTCTCACAATACAACAGATCCTCAACTTAAACAACAGTTGCCAGAAGTAATGAAAATTTTTAAAAATGTAAACAGAGGTGCTGTCCACTTGAATGTTAAGGAAGTGGGATGGGGGTTAGATTTATTCTAGAAAATCCCTTTGTGACTACGGGCTATAAACATGTACTGAAAGACAAAAAATGGCACAACATCAGTCAACCCTAAGTCAGCACTAAATGTATCCAGCAATATTCAATAATAATAATAATAAAGATCTTTAAACAATAATAATAACCTTTATTTCTACATTATAAATCAACGTTAAGAAACTACAATAATAATGAAAATAATAACAATAATAATAACAACAATAATAATATTGATAGCGTTGATATTTAAAAAACGTGACAGTAAATTAAGAAAACTCGTATCTACTATCTAATTCACAAATTTATCTATAAGTTACATTACAAATCTAATTTAAAAGTTACAATATAAAAAAATCAAAATCATGTCTCTAAAAGCCTTTCTAAAAAATGAAATTTATTGTTATATGAACAGAATAATACTGTGGAATCAGATTTATTGCTGTTGCAATTTTTGAAGTAGTGTTGTATGTCATCTTAACAGTTGGTAAGTTCAAGAGGAAATCACGTAAATAGTCTTCTGATAGTTTGATTTCCTTGTTAAGTGAACAAAGGAGAATATGGTTAGAGTAACATGTCCTTAATATATATAAATAACAGCGAAAAGGATTAGAAGTCCGAGCCTCCAACAATACACAGAGTTGTAAATAGCTCCTATCTACATTGGTATTTATGAATATTTAACATCAAGTCGAGGCTAACGCTGTGAAAACGAGTCTATAGTCATTGTAATCAGCGACAACTACGAATACGAAAATGGGTCCGAAACTGGACTATTCTCCAATCATTCTGCATTGTAAGAATTCTGATTTTCTTCGTATAAGCTTTTGCGTTATAAATATTAAATGCATTGTTTCTGCTGACATCTTTAGTGCTCTTTCTTGTCATGATTTACAAATGTATTCAAGCACTCTATGCAATTTATCATATTGTGTCGCTTCACTGTCGCTACGAAGTTCTATCACACGGTTACTGTGTAGTTTCTTCCCTACTGAGCATTATGTACCATCATTGTTGAAATCACTCCGTGGTTGTTGCTGTGTTCCATCAATATGGAAATATTCCATCATTTTTACTATATTCCATTCTTTCATTACTCTTCCTGTATTCCCTCACTGTTGCTGTGTTCTATTACTCTAACTGTGCTCCATAATTCTACCTTCGTTGTTGCGATATTTTATCTTCGTTGTCGCATTCGATTTTGATGCCGTGTTCCATCAATCTTGGTGTGTTCTGCCATTGGTGCAATGTACCATCAATAGTGTAGTACCATCAATATTCCGTCATTATTGCTATTCTCTCGTTGTTCCAGATGTCGATATTGTAATATTCCATTAATCCTATTGCGATCCATTATCCTTGCTGTGTTCCGTCGATATTGTGATATTACTGTATATCATTCTTAAGTACTGTACATGTATTCCATTATTCATGTTGTGCACCGTTGTTTTTGCTGTTACTTTAATTATGCTGCCTTACATTGTTGTGTGTCTAATCGTGCTCCATTGCAGATGGCAAAGTCATTCAGCCAATGTGCTTGCTATCTGCCTCTATGGACAAGACAATGATGATCTGGATGCCAGATGAGGAATCGGGGGTGTGGCTAGAGAGGGTAAATATGTAATGAATATTCATCTTCTACCTTGAACCTGTCAAACCTACTTTCTAACCAGCTTGACGTGGATATAACTAGCTTAACTAGTTTCTTGTATGCTACAGGTACGGGTAGGGGAGGTTGGCGGATTGACTGCAGGGTTTTTTGGAGGCGTTTTCAGCCCGGATGGTTCATCAATATTGGGGCATGGCTACCAAGGAGCGTTTAACCTGTGGACAAAGCACAGCGAACAGGTAAGACAGTGGCGCTGCCATTTTTGCTTTCGTAAACGGTCGATGCCATTTCCAACAACAGTCGATGCCATTTGTAATATATATATATATATATATATATATATGTACAGTAAAACAATATAAACGGCAATGAATCGAGTTGTTGGCGTAGTGGTGGTGTATAGGACTGGAATGCTAGCGGTCACTGGTTCAAAACACAGTAACTCTTCTATATATGTATTACTTAGCTTTTGTTTTCTTTTTCCTATTTGGTTTCTTCTTTTAGAGTTTATTTTGGTTTGGATTAGGGTTAGGGTCAGGGTTAATATTAGTTGTATTTCCGTGATCACGACTTTGTCTTCTTCATGAAAACGACAATTTAAACTGCAGCGGCGCTTTAGTCAATTGGTTACAACACGTGGTAGTAGAGAACAAAGACAAACCTTGTTTGCTTCTTCTATAAAAGCAATAAAAGTCGTTTTACATGGCTTTATTATATATCAGCCACAAACACTTGGGATGTTAGAAGAATACTTCCAACATTCCCTGTGTTTATAGCAATTCTGCTTCCTGTGACTGATGCCTTTTGACTCTTACATTACTGGACTCTTAACTTCTTTTAACTCGACAAGAACTGGGTTTTTTTTAACAAAGTTCTATCCAATATTTGTCTGTGCTAGATCTTATTAGTGTTTTATTTTTAACTATTAACATGGAATTTTGTTTATATCTTGCCCCAGAATGAGGGAACTTGGGTACCAGCTGTAACTATCAGTGGCCATTTTGATTATGTGCAGGTAGGTACAGCACTGTAGCTTCAAACTGAGCTATATTGTGTACTCAGTTGTACATCGCTGTCATTGTGTCGTTACATCATTCAATGTCACAGCATTGTCACTTCCATCCCCGTAACAGCGATTTCACTGTCATTACTGTCACTTCATGCTGCTGTTACCTCACACTGCTGAGACTGTCATGACTGTCACACGGCTGTCACCTCACTTTGCTGTCACCTGACACTCGCTGCCACGGCTGCCGTGTTACCTCAAACTGCTGTCATTGTCATGACTGTTACACTGCTGTCATTTCACACTGCCGTTACCTCACACTGCTGTCACTGTCATGGCTATCACGCTGCTGTCATTTCACACTGCTGTTACCTCACACTCATGTCACTGTCATGGCTGTCACGTTGCTGTCATTTCACACTGCCGTTACCTCACACTGTTGTCACGATTTTTGCTGTCACAGCGCTGCTAATACACCACTTTAGCAATGGAAATGTTTGTTCATTCTAGCCCATTAAGGGGACAAATTGATATTCCTTGGTCACACTTTGCCGAGTAATTTAACAAAATAATCATATTAAGTCCCCTCGGTGAACCTTTCGCGAGAGAAAATTTACAGCAGTAAAATGGCGTTTTACCATCAATGCCAAAATGTCAACAGCACTGTGGCAGTAATGTCCGCTGTTACCGCTGCTTCACCACTTTCAGCTTTTGACTGTGTATTCCATAAATGTTTCCAATGTCCAATGCATGTACATCTGGAAAGATGGGGGAGGGGTGGGGTGGGGCTGGGTGGGTATGGAAGAGGGTTACAAGTCCCTCGCGGGAGGGGCTTAGGGAGGGATTAGTTCGCAGGCACCAAGATAGCGCTTGTGAGAAATTTGGTTCTAAAGATGTCCGTTTGTTTTCAGGATATTGATTGGGATCCGGAGGGTGGTGAGTTTATTGTTAGCGTCAGTGCAGACCAGACAACGCGTCTACATGCACCATGGAGAAGAGATGGCTTTCACGTCAGTATACCTGTACCGATCTAGAGCTGTATTTTGAGTGGTCACATTAAACTGTACCAGCTACTGTTTGCAGGGTTGGGGTTATTGTTTAGTTCATTATCCTATTATTTCGGCCAATCGTGTGTTTCGTTTCGATCGGTACAACCTGGCTCTTCCACATACGTAATCAGTATTTATTTACACTGCTTTAACTCTATCCCTCTTTGCTCTTTTGTCCCTTATTTCCGAAGGCAATAATAGCAATTGACTCCCGATAACTCGAACAGTGCAAGCTACAGAGAAAGCAAAGTAAAAACGAGTATTGAAAGGGGAAATATTTTACTGCAAGTTAGCGAGCACGACGCGGCATATAGTGGTCTGGTACCAGCATAATAGACAGTCAGGGTGACGACTTTTAATGCTGATCTTTCATTCTTGTAAATTTACGACGGGATGAGTGCACAGCCCTGAGCATCGCTAGTACTAGGCATTGGAAACATATTTTAGTGTCTTTGAGATATACACTTATCGTGGCTTGTTAACAATACAGTAGAGAGGCCTATAAAATGTAGAACAAGTCGTTGCACTCTGAGGCATGTAGTTACGACAGTTAACTTACAAACTAACTATTTTATCAACAGAGTACGTGGCATGAGATCGCCCGTCCACAAGTGCACGGTTATGACATGCAGTGTGTAGCCTTATTGGGCAGATATCGACTGGCCTCGGGAGCAGACGAGAAGGTACGTACAGGGGTTGGCTATCAAGTATTACGCTCAAACATGTTTGTATAAAATATGCGAATGTGTGTGTGTGTGTGGCAAATTATGAAAGTTAATCAGACTATTCGCTAACTGCTGCCAGACAAAGCAAAAGTATTTTCACTGTTTTTGTTCTTTTAGTCTATGTTCACGTGCATATGTTTATTGCGGGCTTGGGAAAGCTTTGCTATTCTCTTACCAACTTGATTTATCGATGTTTCTTGCTGTAACGTTTCAGGTTGTACGAGTGTTTGAAGCATCTCAACAATTCCTGGATAATTTCTGTACGCTCTGCAAGGTTGAATTGGATAACGAGGTATATATTTAACGTCAGTAACTTAACAGTTCAGTTGTTTGACCTATGGACGGAGCAAGTTTGTCTCCCGCAATCACGACATGTTAAACAACTATTTCTTAGTGTAAGTTTTGTTACAGCCCAGTAGGTAACAAGTTATAACCCAAAGATCGTGAGTCAAACGCCGATCAGACTACCATGGGTTTCAAAACAAGGCATCGCGCGTCGCAAGCGACGTTTACTAGTCTCATTTTCGATTCCTATTTTCACCACAGTTTTACGCTGTCTGTTCGAGTATCTCTAGCTCTCGATAAACCTCCAACTCCTATTCTGCCTGTTCCAACCAGTCTTACTAGTTCATCTTTTTGAAACCCCTGACTACTGTGTTGTTTCCTTGAGCAAGACACTTTATTCGACTTGCTCCAGTCGGGTCAGCTGTATGAATGGTTGGAAGCAGTATCTTCTAGGGTCTATCACCTACCGGCTCTCATCCGTTAATTCAACGGAAAGTGCAGGACAAACAACTACTTTACGAGTCAGTGGGCCTGGAAAATAATCTAGCGTTAATTTTCTATTATAGAATTGATACAAGTTTTTGTTAATTCCGTGTAGCTAAGATTAGTTTTATATTTTTGTTTTCCTACTTTCAGATTTTGATCTATTCACTGTTGAAATTCTCTGTTAAAACTGTAGTCAGGCATATTGTCTACAATCCAGTATCTTTGTTATTCAGGAGAAGTCCAAGCTGCCCTTGGGAGCAAGTGTTCCAGCGCTGGGCCTCTCTAACAAAGCAGTATTTCAAGGTACGGACTCGATCAGAATTCACGTGAATATTAAGTCTCGGAAACATATATTTTTCAGTGACACGAGCCGAAGCTCTAATTGAGAGAATGCGAGCTGTTTTCTTTTGGGAACGGAATTGGTCCGATCGCGAGAAGTTTATTTTGAAATGGAGAGCGAGCTTTTTATCTGCTATTCCAAAAGCTCATAAAACATGCAATAAATATCACATAAAGGGAACAGGGAGGGAGAAGGTTCGAGGAGCGGAGGCTGCATGGTAGTGGCTACGCAAAGTTTTGTTGTTTTCTAGGTATTTACAGATAATGAAACACAATACACAAACTTTTGAAAATGCTTGCAAATGCATGATCGACTACGAATTAGTTAATGGATTCAGGTCCACAAGGGGAATTATTTTAGATTACATCTTGAAAATATAACTATTGGCAGCATCTTAATAAGTTTCACTGGTATATTATGCTAATTACGATAGCAATTCTCAATTTATACTTAAAGTAATTGGATAAGAAAAAGTCTATTTTTATCAATTGTATACATCAGGTGTTTCATCGGACATTAGTTCAGGCACATGACCAAGACTTGGTGATATAGATATTATTGTGTATTAAATACTATACAGCTATTTCAATAAAACTTTGACATCTGTGAAGGGCGATACCGGCCAAGCATGCACCAAACGAATTATGGGAGCCCTATATATTCTACGCTGCGTACTATCCATTAACAAGTACAAGAAACAAACAGAACTAGCAAAGCACGAAACTAAGTAATTTGATAAACTAGGTCACAACTAGCTTTGATTTGCGAAGTTGAAGTTCCCACCACGCTTTGCGATCTGTAAATTGCGTTTTTCACAGGTCAACCTTCTTTGGAATAGCTTTATGTACACAAGGTACGTATTTTAACAAGTATTGTGACGACTGTGTTTGCAGGTGATCTCCAAACGGCGAAAGAAAATGAAGATATCACTTCCATGGGGAAAAGCTCGACATTTGCAAGCAATGATCTTCCATCCTTCCAACCCGTGACTTCATCAGGTCCGATACAATTTAGATGACCTTGTGTGCAAATGTACAGGTTACCTTATCACACTTAATCAAAACATCCGTAACGTAGAGAACTATATCTTATACGTAAAGAACTATATCTTATTAGACAGTTTAGTATATAGTATGGCTGGATATTGTTACGAGTCTTGCAGTATTTTGACGAGCCCGAGTCTAATAAGAGATTTATTATACGACATTTCCTTTCTTCTGTAAAATTTCAAAAAAACTTGTTCAACTGGTTTGCTACTACACAAAATAACGTCAACAGTACAAATATTGTAGGATATATGTACTCGTTCCAGGCCTAAATATGGGTTTTTATACCCTATGGAGCACATACCCTCCACGGACTGAAGTTGTATAATAAATTATCTTACTGTGCGACTACATAAACTGTGAATGCTCACGAATGCATATTTTAAAAAGTTTATTGTTTCTCGAACAATCAGACAAAAGGTCACAACTTGCACTTGTGGAGATAACCTGCAAGCCCACCGACTGGCGCGGTTTGTGGCCAGGACCTCCTCCTTGACTTGCTTAGAACACATTCCACATGTATTCTTTATGTTCACGGTTTTCGAAGTTTCCAAGTAATATCTTCGAATGATGTAAAACATGAATTTATGAAACATTTTTCTTCGTTTGCTCTCACAGAACCACCAACGGAAAATAACTTGTTGCAAAACACACTCTGGCCTGAGACACAGAAACTGTGAGTAGCTTCTCCGTAGAAAGACCGTTCAGTGTTTACAGAACTCTTCCTTAGACCTTAATCGTAAAAATTTACGCACCAATTCATACGCAGAACAATATCTTGAACTTATTTTTGGTTTGTCTTTTGATCGCCTTGTCCTTTTGTCCAAACTGTGTTTTGAGTTCACGTTATTTTACAGGTATGGCCATGGTTTTGAGATTTACTGCATTGCAGCGTCCCCCGATGGAAATATCCTGGCCTCTGCTTGCAAGGTTAATATACCACATTTTCAGCCTTGTTTGGTCTTTGACTGAATATAGTAATACTCAACGGGGTGGATGCAGAATTTAACGAGGGGGGTTCCGAATGATTTTAAGGGTTCAGTCATTACATTTTAAAGAAATATGCTACCGCTTTCGTCAAAATCAACATGTTTGTGCTTTTTTTTTTCTTGGGTTTAGGTTGTTTGATCGAACCAGACGAACCATCCCTGGATCCGCTACATAATAGCTTCACTAAATGCCTAGAAACACTCCTTTTATCAGAACTTGTCCAGTTTGGAACGATTTGCCTGGTTTCGAATTCAGAGTTTGAGCTTGCACCTTGCTACTTATTTAATATACTAATTAATTATTTATTAATCCATTAATTCTAGCACATGCATTATTATATTGTTTATTTTGTTTAATGTGATGTGTTTACTTATTCATCAAATCAGCTTAATATTAATTAGTTTTTTATTTTGTAACTGCAAACCATCGCCAGTGTCCGGATTAGCTTCTGCTAATTGACACCAACCAAAACTGAAATGGAGTTAATTATACGCGAGCTCCGTTTCATCCAAGTGGTGTGCTTAAAATGTACTTGTTGTCAAGTGGATAGAGCTAGAAGAAGTAGAAGGAGAGGCATGGTTGAGGAGAGACTCTATAGAGTTCTAACAAACCAAACTTCATTTTTACGAAAGATTTCTTCTAAATACAACTTATGCAACCTTCATTCTTTTAACTGAAATTACTTTTTATATTAAATTATAGAGTTAGATATTGGAGATTTTTAAATCTTTTCAAAGAGAACCATTATGGACATAAAAATGTGCGTACGATTGCGCATGTATGTAGTGTGTTCTTGTAAATGTGCGTGGGCACGTGCGTGTGTGTGTATTAGGGTGTGCACAGGCGTGCTTGTCCCGTGGGAAAAGTGTCATAAGTATGGATTTAATATTATTGTACTCCGCCAGGCGTCGAAACCAGAACACGCGGGTGTAATATTATGGGATACCAACTCGTGGAAACAGATTACTACACTCTTCGCCCACAGTCTCACTGTGACACAGATTGCGTTCTCACATAATGGTCAGCGGTTACTCACAGTGTCACGAGACCGTACTTGGGCAGTGTTCAACAGACACCCAGAAGGTGAGGTTAACAAGTCACACCATGCATTGCGACTAACAGGGTTTCCGTGCTTTTCCATACCAGACTTTTAAGGAAAAGCCTGGAAACTATTCCAGGTCCGTGGAATTCCAGGCTTTCCAGACTTTTTTTGCAAGAGTAGTTCTAATTGAGTAGGGATATTCTTAAATTTGTTAAATTTAGCTTAGGCAGTATGTAGGTGGCTTTGTGATGTCAGTGTTCACATTTTGACTAACTAGCATAATAGAGCACAACATCACTCAGGCCCGTAGCCAGGAATTTTG
>JAOEHT020020240.1:0-14673 GCA_025448195.2 Parazoanthus atlanticus | reverse complement strand
GCCATGTTTCCAATACGTGTAGCCCGCCAGCTGAAGCCCTAAAGTTGTTCTGCGCATGATTGAGAAAGTGGCTTATATGGAGTTAGGTGCCAGACATTGGTTGACTCTTGGGTACAAGTAACACTTCTAATTGAATACTTGTTTAACTCACTGGCAACTAGCACCACCACACTACAGCCTCCAAACAACCCTGTTCTCGGTACCACTCGACATTATAGAGGAAAATGTTGTAACCTTTCAACTGGGGACAAGGGACTCTAAGCACGACATAGTGTAAAAGTATGCAGGTGCTTAGCCCTGGATATTTTGGTGGGGGTCGATTTTCTCAAAGCCCACAATTGTGTCCTGAACTTTGAAACTGAATTTGTTTATACGGAAAAGAGGGAAAAGAGGAAAGTAAGAAGTCCTTTCAGTGCCTCAATCAAGTGGGCAAGGTGAGAGTTGCTGAAACTGTTACTGTTGCATCCAATATGGTGGCAGGCATACCGTGTAGGATGACAAGGACGCTGTCTTAAACACTGTATCAGGAGTTTCAGAACCTGAGGAAAGTTTTGATAGTAGATATGTAGCCGGGAGTTTTACGTACTGCTATACTAATCAAGAATGGTTGTATGCCTCTGCGAGTTTTTACACCGTACAACGTAGCACTATTTGGAGTCTCTGATATCTGGCAGACGACGAGGGATCTACACCGTGAGGACAATGTCTGTTACAGTGTAGTCTCCCCTAGTTTAGACAGCTGAAGGGACAATTCCAATGCTCAGAAAAATAATACTGCAGTGCAAGAAGACTTTGAAAGGACATGTGCAGCAATGGCAGATTTATTTCCAACTGGTAGTAGGTCAGTCCCTGTAGAAGAGAATTTCCTCCAATATGAAGTCTTGCCATTTATACCAACTGTATCTCCCGGAATGAAACATTATAGTAACAACAAGACCAATACAGGTACCCCCATGATTCCACAAACGAGAGGAAATTCGATGTCAGATTTCCGAAGCTAAAGCGATTGAGTCATCAGAATCCCTTTTGTGTTATCCTGTTGTCCAAGCCAGATGGCAGTCTAGAATTCTGTATCGACTGCAGGGCTTTGAACTCTGCGGCAAGACGTGACCTTTATCCGTTAACTCGCTGTGATAAGATCCTAAAGAGCGTGACAGGTGCCAAATGGTTTTTCCACAGTGATACTCTGAGAGGCTACAGGCAAGTGGATGTAGCGGAAGAAGACAGAGAGAAAACAGCATTTGCAAACCCAGATGGTCTCTACCAGTTTCAGCAATTGCGTTGCGGACTCACAATTGATTCTGTCTGATTGTTTTGTGTAGGTCATGTATAAAAGGTTTGTGCTGGTCGGGTTGTCTGGTGTGTCTCTACAGATGTCACAATTTATGGAAGGACACTGAAACAAACAGTGAGATTTTGGCACGGGTCCTGTCTTGGTTGTCTGAACCTGGGTTGAAGATTAATCCAAAGAAGTGTAAGTTATTGTCGATAAGGACTGTTCTGGGCCATGTTGTGTCTTCAGAGGGTATAATTTCAGCTGATTCAGAAAAAGATCAGAGCTGTGAAAGAGTAGCCTATTCTCTCTAATCTGTCACAGCTACAGGCGTTTCTGGTAACAGCTCGCTGCTACAACATTTTGTACCAAACGATGCAGATATTACAAAACCCTCGTACCGCAAGGACAGCAGTTGGAAGTAGACACCAGTGTACGACCAAGCATTTCTGACAGTTAATTAAACGCCGTTTAACCAATGCCCCAACTTTTAGTTTTTCCTCAACTGGATGTTTCATTTATTCTTGATTCAAACGCCAGTAACACTGAAGACGCAATGAAGTGGGAGCAATCTTGTCACAAGTGCAAATAGCAAGGAACGTATTGTTGCTCACGCAGCTAGAGCCCTATCGGAAGCCGAGAGAGACTACAGCTCCACGTAAAGAGCTACTTGCACTTGTGTGGGAAGCAGAACACTTTGAGGCCAACCTCTGAAGCAAACAGTTCCTAGCCAAAACTGACCATCTTGCTCTGCAGTTGTTAAGATATTTCAGGAACCCTAAAGGACAAGTGGCAAGATAGCTAGAGCGTCTCGATGACTTTGACTTTGTGGTAGATGATCGAGCATCGCCACATGTGCCAAGGTGAACGACCCGCCAAGAATTCCGAGGGCACCCCCTATCAACGTTTAAGTTGATCAGTTGTCCAACGAGTGGCAGTGAATATTGTAGGCCCACTGCCAAGGTCAAGCTTGAGCCAAGAATGGCATCTGATTACTTTACGAAGTTTGACCAAGCATTTCCAGTGAGACAGGTACGTTGAGAGGACAGGTACGTTGAGAGTCTGAACAAGTCCTTAGTCAAAATCCCTTTTAAACACCAACGGCACTGGTCCACCTATGTCCCTAAGCCTAAGGCACTGCTTGGTTATAACACCAGTGTCGGTGAGTAGACGGCCTATGCAATCGACTAAGTTATCGTTACCTTTGGTGCTGTCTCTCAAGTTCGATTCGTTAAACTCTGTTTCCACCTATCCTGATTGTGTTAATAACATGTTATACAGCAAGACCAGCAATTGGAAGAAATGGAGCAGCTGGTTAGAGAAAGCATTGGTCGAGCCCGGAAGAAGCAGCAGGCCAATTACGAAACAGGATGTCATGGTAAGCAGTTCCACGTGGGACATCGCGTGTGGCAGAGAAACAGGAAAGAAAGACATGAAAAAGTTTGCGAACCGATTGTGAAAGCCTTTTCTGAAGTAACGTGCCTGATTCAGGAGGAAGAAAGAAAACCTGGAAGACGCATACAGAGGAAAGTTGTCTGTGTTAATTACTTGAAACTTCCTGGTTTGCTGTTCTGTTTCAAAGGAAACGCCTGGGATGCAGAAAGAGGAGTAGCAAACCGACTGCAAGAGACCCATATACTATTGATCAGGAAACTGTGTTGGATTCTCTTGACATTCCCAAACAGGACATCCAATCAGAACAAGCTCTCTCGACCAGAAGCCCAACGAGTACTCTCCAGGGTCCCCCGGGAAAGGCTACTTGGATCAAAGAACAGTTATTTTGACAGGAACTTAAACAATGTTAACACAGTTATTGTTGAACCTTGTTGAAGGTTGCGTAACGTTGTTGAACACACCCGTTTAGACGAAAGGATTGTGTATTGTCGGGCTTGGAACCCGCTTAACCTGACTGCGCCAGTGCATGTAATTGTTGATAACGTGACGTCTCTGTTGAGTAGAAGTGTTACTATTAATATATTAGTGGGTCGTTACACATGCAGTTGGTAAATCAAGAATCCTTGTTAAATATTAACTAGAAGCTCATTTATTTGACAGATTGAATATGGACCATTTGGACATGCCACGATTTCCTGCAAGGAAGGTACATGTAGCTGTAGTGTAATTAGGTCAGACCAATTTAGTTACATGTAGCACGGATCCGACTGACGCTGTTCTTAGGCAATTGTAAGATTGAGATAAACCGAAAACAGTTAAGCAAGCTCAAAAATATTTTTCATTACTGAAATTTGGAGCTTCTCATCCAAATGACTGCTGTACATACGATTACGCTATATTTTCCGCTGACGTTCAGACGTCCTCACGACAAAGTTTCAATTCGGTTGATTTCTTGGACGAAGAAATCACAGCAAAGGTCCAGCAGGGCAAAATACAAAGCAACAGATAAAATCTAATCTTTCGATTTCGCAGCATCGTTTTCAATTTTGGTAATGGTTGAGCAGGTTTGTCCTTAACAGCCGGCAGCTAGCAAAAGTAATCAGCTACTGGAGTTGTATGCCATATACTTTAAAAGTTATGGAGAACCTTGACTGAAAATTGATAATGGGACTAACATGTTGTCTGTAGTGATTGGTCTAGAATCCAGATTCAGCTAGTTTCACGCTTAGTATCGACAATAAAAAACAAAGATCAGATTTCATAATTCTCATTTGTCCATTTTTTAAGGCCTGGGTAACTAAGTTGGGTCCCTCAAATGACCATGGAAAGTCATGTAAGCCCTTGCAAGTACGAAGGAGTAATGTCACTGTGTATTTTGTTACAGATGCGTGCGACTTGTACACATGGGGAGAGGGTACAAAGGGTAAACTGGGTCATGGAGAAGACACGGAAGAGAATCAACCACGAGTAGTTGAAGCATTAATGGGTCAGGACATTGGAATGATCGCTTGTGGAGCTCAGCATACAGTGGCTGTCTCAAGTAAGAGTTTTACCACAGCTACGAAAGTGTGATTAAGACACAGACACTTCTGTAGACTGCAAGCCATCCCTCTATTTTGTTTATATTTTGTCGAGAGAACAAAGTCTAGCACGTGCCACCACAGAGCTATTTTTTTTGCTGTATTTTTTTGAGATATTTTTTATTCAAAGCATAATTTAGAATTTTCATTTGCATTTTGATGAGGTTAACGGAAAAATAATAAGTATTGTAGATATACAGGTAATATGTATAATAAGTATTGTAGATATACAGGTAATATGTATACTTGACTACTACTATATGAGAAATTACAACCAACAGTCAGAAAAATATGTATAGATTAACAGATCGTTTTTTGCATTACTTATTTACAGTGAAGTAGGGATGTTACAAAACTTATTCTGTTAATAGTGACGTAATTACAGGTTCCCACTTTTTCTTGAAGATTTCTTCAGCGTGAGAGACGTAAGCAATATATTTTTCTATGCTAATTTTTTCCTTCAATAATGTTATAAACGTTTGAAAGTTTGGTGGTATCTTGGTATAGTTGCAACTGTAAATGTGGAGTTTAGCGACTATAAGGATATGGTTCATTGTTGATTCAGTTTTACTTTTGGAGATCACTCCATATAATATTTCGGCTAATGGAGTGTGGCTAGAGCAAGAATAGAGATCTCCAAGTCTAACAACATCCGACGTGTAGAACTTCTCAGTTTTCTATTTTGATATTGTGGAGTAATGCAAGTGAATGATTAGCTGTGACCACCATCCAACCAACATATACTCGCTACTGCCCCCCTAGGCATCCTCTTAAATTTGGCAAGTTTTCTCTTTTGACATTGTTGCAGTAATGTGATAGGGCTGTAATTTAACCACTAGTATCTGCATACTGTGCCTCACAGAATGCCTAAGTCCAACATATTCCTTCCTCTCACATTCACCAGGTACTTTTGTTTGATACCTATGTGGTATATTACTTGATCGGTGGTGTGTGGTGCGCATTATACCCCTAAAGGTACACATTATACCCCCTATAAACCCCACACTGACTAGTATTACCAAAACATGTCAGATAATTGCCGAGTTTTACGTATGTTGCTGCAGAAAGTGGCAGTGTTTTCTCATGGGGTTATGGTAATGGAGGACGGCTGGGACAAGGTCACCTAAGGGACCGTTTCACTCCCCTCCATGTGGACAGCCTCAAGGATACAGAAGTTGTACTTGTTACATGCCACGAGTTCCATTCTGCTGCAATTTGCGGTGAGTGTAAGAAGGCTCTCCAATTAATTTAATGTTGTTAGTCTGCTCCTTGTTAATTTTCCTTCGTGATTGGTAGGAGACCGTAAATACATTTACGAGACAACATTTAGCCAGGTTTACCCCAAGCAGGTTTTCTTACAAGTTTAGATCCACCCTCAATCCCCATCCTATCATCCATTTCAGACCCATATCTTTCTGTCAAAACCGTCCGCTTTTGGAGACTCCATTCCCCTTCAAAATTCCAATAACACTTCGTGAGAGGAGCATGAGTCTTTTTCTGAACCACAAAATGTACCTTTGATTAAGTGCAACGTTATTTTCAATATTTCTAAATTGTTAACCAAGCATTATTTGCCGTGACCAAAACGAACTCAACTCCGACCATCTTTTTTGCATGTAGTTGTTTTGTATGTTGTTGATACTTGTCGTCTAAGGGGCTTGGGCAAGACTCGGGTGGACAGTCTTCAAAGTGACTTTGGACACCAATAGTTATTATATTAACAGGGTTCACATGGTCATGCAAAGTCATGAAAAGTCATGGAATTTGAAAATGCATTTTCCAGGCCTGGAAAAGTCATGGAATTTATAAAAAATGGCTAAGGTCATGGAAAAGTCATGGAATTGCAATATTTTTTGCCTAACTATTTCTAGTTGTGTGCAAGTTTCAAACATCCTCCTTGTAATTGAGCGAAAATACGTCGAGAAAGCGGCATTTTTGGGTCATGGAAAATGACTTGGGGTCATGGAAAAGTCATGGAAAAGTTATGGAATTCCATTCCTCATTTTCAGTGTGAACCCTGATATAGTTTCAGATAATACATTTCCAGTCTTTCAAAGGGATACAGATTTCCAAGTTTTTCTTGAGAAGCACGATCCAAACTTCCCTTAGAGACAAAGGCCTCGTTTACACTGTACCGGATAACTTTGTGCCGTTCTAAAAATCATGGTGGATAGGCCTTCTGTTTATGTTAAACTTGGAACGACTTTTCCGGCATATTCACTTTTCGTGCCGTTTCGAATAAGAGATGCGACACTTTTAAAAGTGATGTGTCATATATCGGACAAGTTTTAGTGCTGCGAAAAAATCTGTTCATGTTTACACTGTAACACAACGACTTGTGTGTCGGTGCGAAAGTTATGCAGTAGAGTGTAAACGAAGCCTCCTGTGTCATATATCGGATAGTTCTTTTTTACCGTAAAAAAATGCTCATGTTTACCCTGTAACGTATTGCGGAACGATTTGTGTGTTGGCACGAAATTCTATCCGGTATAGTGTAAACGAGGCCTGATGTACTATGCCTGTAATGTTGGTTTTGTCTGAAATATCTGCTTGGAGAAAAGGAGCACCGTGAAGGTAACCGACGAGTACTCAACAACAACAACAACAACAACAACATACTTTTTATTCTACTCTCTAACATTAAGTCATTAAATTGTATTTCAGCTAAAGGAGAACTATACACATGGGGCAAAGCAGGAGGGAGGCTTGGATACGAATGCGAATCTCGGAAACAGCTCTTGCCCATGCGCGTTGGAAGTTTAGTGGACCTCAAGGTTATCCACGTGGCTTGTGGGCGTAAACACACACTAGGTATAGCTACTTTGGAACCCCTTGATTTCCTTGCATTTTAGGAATTGATGTTTAGGTCCTGGAGAGCTTTCCATTTAGCAAACTTTTCGGATTCTGGAATCTTGCCATGTTAAATGGAACAGTTTTTTCCACTTCCTGGAAGAGCCGCAGTTTGATTGGATAATTAGTTTGCGTAAACTATTGTGATGTTGATGACGTGAGTGTCAAATGACGAGTCGGTTGATAATGAAAAATCGTCCAAATGGAAAGTGCCGTTCAGTTCTAACCAGAAAAAGTGGAATACATCCAGAAGTAGTCCATTCGTTTTGAAAATTTCAACTGGAATGGTTCGTTCCGTTTGTCATTCCAGTTCGTTCGTAAGATATTTGTTTTATATCACTCGTAAATAATTTTGTACCTTCGCTCCGCTATCAGTATGTAACATCCTCCATGTCCTTGTTCCCGTATTACACGAAATGTAGTCATTCACGGTATGGACCAGTCTATGTAATCTGGACAGCTTTACCAAACAGTTCTAAAACGAGCCACCGAATCCTTTGAAATATGTGGCATATTTTATTTTTTTAATTTGAATCAACTTAAACCCGTAAACCGTAAACGGTACTGCAAATGTTCTGCAAAGTTTATTGTTCATCAGCCAATCAGACAAAAGCTTACAATCTGTACCTGTGGAGTCAAATCGTAATGGCGTGGGTTGGCATGGTTGATTGTTGTGGTTATGATCTGGTTCTTGATTGGCCAAGTAACACATTCACAAATAATCCTTCGTGTTCACAAGTTTAGTAGTTTGACAGCGCAAAATCTATGTAAGAAGAACATTAGAAATCAATAAGTGTCTCAACGTAAGTGAAATGGAACTGAGAGCGTTTTATATTTTTCAAACCTGGCCGTACCGTGAGAAGTGATTGGAACCGGAAGCAGATCCAACAGTTGTGTTCCATTTGAAAACTGACCAGTCGGGGCTGCCAGTCCTGACAATAGAAAGTAAAAATAACCTCCAATTTAATCGAGCTCGGCATACCCGGTGCAAGGCCGGTACACAGTAAATTGTACCGGTTTTTCCTAGTGGCTGTACTGCCTTTATTATTCGTTAATTAGATGAGTCTGTTCCTCGTTTCTCAAGTAACATACCTTTCGTTACTACACTTAAGAATAAACTGTAGCAAAAGAAGCCAAAGTTGAAATATACATCTATTATGGATTAAATAAAATCGTTTTTAGCTGTTTTGTAGAACACACATAGAGTTTCCGCCCACGTTATATCGACTTTTTCATTCTTCTTCCAGCATTTGTACAGGATCCTGCGTGGATTTATCTTCGAATTCTTAGGAAACTGTTTGTGATCGAACCCTACCATGTTGCACTTCTCCATTTGTGTTCAGGGCTCTGACGGTCCTTGAAAATCCTGCATGGAAAGTCCTTGGATTTGGTGGAAAAACTTTCAGCCCTGGAAAGGTTTTGAAAATGAGTTGAAAATCCTTGAATTGGTTGTCAGCTGCAGCACTCGAAAATGAACTATTAAAATTTTTTGAAAATTTTGGGTTTTATTTGCCGCAGAAGGTCCCTGAACCTGTCAGAAAAGGTCCTAGAAAGTCCTTCAAAAGTGACTAAATTTTAAGTTGAGTTAAGTTAAGTTGAGGATTGAAACCCTGTGTGTTGCTTGTTCCTACTGTTGACATAGTTTTCTGTTCACCTATTTCATAATATGTTTCAGCTTCTTCAGCAGTTAGTTTTTAGAGGATTTAATGCACTTTTAATCTATTTTTTTAAACAGCATGTACAAGGTCGGGAAAAGTTTTTTCTTTTGGGGACAACGAGTTCGGACAGATAGGAGCGGAGGGTGTAGCTGAGAGGGCAAAACCGTCACAAGTGGACGACCTCGAGAGATTCAAGATTGTATCAGTTGCATGTGGCCGTTACCACAGTGCAGCGATATCAGGTATATTGACTGGCCTACAGTTTTTCTTACGTTCAATATATTAATCTTTTTAAAAGAAGACGCCGGGAATAAGAAGAACGAGCCAAATGGTGTGATTTTTACAAGAGATTTATAATTTATGTGCCTTTTTGGATATATTGTAGTTTGCTGATAAGAGAAGAAGGTAAGAGATTTAACATCAAAAGATACCCGACAAATCCCAGTTTAGGCCGTAGCTTCGTGGACCAAATGTTGCCAATAGACTTACAATTTGCAGTCATCCAATCGAGATTTCGGTACAAGAAGGGCTTCTGATCCATAGCGAGCTCTGAAGCAGGAGCTACAGTTTTTGCTTGTTTCGCCTTATGTTTAGGATATAAAAAGCAACATAGTGTTAGACTTTAACTCAAGAATTGGTGGGGTGGTGTGAATGGAACTCCAGCCCATCCAAGCCTATTCAATCCTATCCAATCCTGCCCAAGCACCCTATCCAAACCTATCCAGATCTATGCAGCCCTCTTAAGAACTGACTTCTATTTACTTCTTTCATAAAGATACCCCGTTTATTTGTCTTTATACAGATGAGGGTGCCCTGTGGTTGTGGGGCTGTAACGAGAGTGGTCAGCTAGGAAAGGGCAATGTCGAGAGCACGTGCAAGCCGTTTAGTCTGTCCTCGACGCCAGATTTTAAGTGAGTCACGGTTCATACGGTCCTTGAAAGTCTTTGAATTTGATTTTCGTTTTTCAAGGACTTTTTTTCTTTTCTCTTTATTACCTTTACATTATTATAGATTTTACAGATGAATTAATTGTTGCAGTTAACATAAATTACAACTGAGATGTAAGTGGCATTGTAACTAGACAAAAATACTACAAATATTACAGATCAATCTCCCTCAGTCAGACGAAAGATTTGCAAGAAAGCCCCATTTAGCTTCGACAATTTTATAAGTATTATTTTTGATTGCAATATAACGTTCAGTTTTATATTTTGTTTTCATTAACTGTGTAAAAGGTGTAAATTGTGGAAAGACATTCTTTTATCGAGAATTCCATTTATAAAGTTTTCCAAGGACTAATATATAATAATTAATTAAGTAATGGTGCCTGGGTTTCGAGTACCCGTACTATGATATCGTTGAGGCATAGAGTTATTCTTTGGCTTGTTCCAGAGTACCAATACTCTTCAAATTGTGTCCAAAACACTCTTGAATGTTTACGTGAAAACCCTTCAATTTAGACTTTGGTCTTTGAAAGTCATTGAACGTTGCACTGTGGAGTCAACATTAGTAATTTTGTTACTCTAGTGACCTTTCTTACTCTAAAAGCAAAAGCCCAACAGCGTGAAAAGCAACTATCTGGTTTAAGAAATCACGTGTGAAAGCTTCAGCATAATTTGAAAGTCCTTGAAAAAGCGTGCGAATCCTGGTAAGTGGCGCAGTATATTCTACTTATTTACTGCACCCCGAGAAGAAGAGTCGAAGTTACTTGGTTTGTAAGTTTCCCCTGTATTTTACCTACCACATACAAAGGCCCACGATAAATAACCATATTGCTTTTCGTTTTGTTTATTTTGTTTACTGGCTCAAATCAACATTACCTTGGAAACTATATTTTTAGGCTTAAACAGATTTAAAGTTAACTTTGGTGAAAACGTTTGACAGAAAATAGCATAAAAATAGCTGTACTTCAGGGAATTTTCGTGGACCATTTAATAATAATAATAATAATAATAATAATAATAATAATAATAGTAATAATAATAATAATAATAATAATAATATTTTCAGTATTTCCATCGCTCTTCACCTGATCATTTATGCGGTGTTTGAATGATACCGGATCGAGTTTCATTTCAGTACGACTTCATCCCGGTTCCAGTCTGAGGCCCTATAAGCGTATTTAAATTTCACCTTCAAATCACTCTATTAGTATAGTTCACATAGCAGTTTCACACAGCAGTAAGCAACTCAATTGCGTGCATTTTACAGTTTTTTAAAACAAGTTATAAAAAGACATCCATAATTCCCAAACATCGTCTACTGAAGAAAATAATCTTCACTTGTTTCACTCTTTATTGAACATATAACTGCCTTTTATAACAAAGGAGTTCGCAAAACGTTTCGTATTGGCATCTGGCAGAGTAAATGATCTTTGTTGTGTGAGTGCGTGTCTCCCAATGTACCTAGCTTGCTATCCTCGTTATCAACAATTTTCCTAAAAAATCGCTTTCTTAAGGTTTCGTGGTGTTTGTGGTTTGTAACCAGGTCAGCATAAGCCGCAGCGTCTTCATTACATAATACCTTCTAAAATCTCATTCCAGTACGACTCATTCTGGAATGAGTTCATCCCGGTAGTTGTACCGGATCGAAAGTGTTTGTTCCGGAAGGAAATCTGACCGCACGTTGCACTTTGTAAGTGTCTTGTAAAGAAGGTACGAGTCAATTCCGGAGGGGAATTAGGCAAGGGGATTGTTTGGGCTGATCAGCTGGCTCATATTTTCGATCCGCTGATGTTTTTACCGCACCTTCATTCCAGAATGAGAACTTCTATGTAAACGTGGAATGAAATTTGTCTGTCATACTGGAATGAAACTCATTTCGGTATCATGTGAACACCACCTTATATTCGCAGTTGCTTGTGACAATCCATTTCCATCCTCTTTTTCACCAGAGTTGATTCTTAATGTCATATATTTCTTAAAGAAGCAAAAAATAACAAGTTCATTTTGAAATGAACGTTAATTTTAGGCCACACCAATTTTAATTTTAAAGAGTTATCACAAGATTTTTAGTAACACAAAAGACAAAATACTACTTTGGGCATGAACTACGCTATTTTTTGTATCTGCTTGAGACATCAAGTACATTATATTAAATAAAAAATGATTATATAAATAATTGTAATAATTTTCGTTAATCAAACCAGAAAGTTCATTTCTTTGAATAAAAGTTACATTATTAATTCAATTTTTCTTTCGTTGTGAAACTTCTTTTTGCGTTTCAGCAATAATTGGACCGCTGGCTTTAGTAAACGATCAAAATAAACAAACCGCAAGGCATTGTGGTTGATGCTCACACGTCTTTAAAGCCTTAGTTTCTTAAATGTATCTGCGCAATCGCAGTTCAGTCATAAATTTTGTCGATATTTCTATTAAAAAGCATTCTTCGAGTCTTTGGAGTAGGATTGACAATTCATAATGAAGAACATGAGTGCTCAGGTCTGCTTACAGTGTCGGATCTTTTAATCATAATATTCATTTTGCCAGGATATATTTTTTTGGTTTGCGGTTTGTCCACCTTTTGAACCACCGTCTTCTCCTTGTCTAAATTGGTATTACCCATACTGTATAAATTTAGACCGATGGGTTACACCCATGTCAGAAGATCATCTCCACCTTTTGCCAGTCTATTGTCTAAATTCAACCAATCAGAACTATCTAAAGCGTCAACGTAGTGCGTATTGCGATTTTCTAAATTCACACGACTTTAGGTTCAAGATGGCGGACAGCTAAAACTTAGAAATATTTCAAGAAAAAATAAAAGTTAAAAAAAACGAAGAAAAGCGAGCATCGTGAGTCTCGAACCTGGGACCTTGAACACCGGAGTCACCATGCACTGCCACTACACCAACGGCACTCAATTTGCTGCAAACAACCAAAATCTTATTGTACTCTCTCCCTCTTCTACGAAACAGAAGTAACCCTGACCCAACCTTAACCCTCTTAACCACAGATAACCATACTATGAATAGCCATGAATAACCCTACATGATTACATGGTTGAATTTAGACAATAGACTGGCGGAATGTGGAGAAGATCTTCTGACATGGGTCTAACCCATCGGTCTAAATTTAGACAGTATGGGTAATACCCATTTAGACAAGGAGAAGACAGTGAACTAAAACAATAATCCTGTTCACGCTTGCATTTTAATTAAAAAACTAATAGCAATCAAGTAATACATACGAAACTGAATTAAATTGAATTAATAGTCTTGATTAGGCACTTACTCTGGGCATGGAATTGTTCATCATGTTAAGTATCGCTACTTCGGTCAATACAGACGTTATTCCAAGTGATATCCGTGCAGCAGCCTGGTCACGTGGAATGATGAAGGCCATCCAAGATATCATAACTACCACCAAACTGGTACCATAAATGTGCGTTAGGAAGTAGTTGTACGTTCTTACGAAGGTAAATGTTGCCACTGCCGCAGAGTAGTTTCCTAAGAGATTTACAGTATACACAAAAAGTTGCACTCAATAGCAATTTTTGTATTTGCACTCAAGAGTAAAATGGAAAAAAAAGGAATTACAAGAACTGTTTTACGCAAAATGAGGCCGGGGTACTGGCCTTTAGTAAAAACCATTTGGGCTAGACTGGACAAGTGGCCATAACATATAAAAGGTTTACTATGTTTTTACAGGTAAAAGATGGTCTACACTGATAATTACAGGGTTAACTAATTAACTACACATACTGAATCCATGCTAAATCAAGTGCACTCAATAAATAGCTATTTAAAAATGTATGTAAATAATTACAAAGAAAACAAAACATGGCAAACAGATGATAAGAATGTCAGAAAAGGAGCCAGAAACATTATTTTATACTCGATGAAGCAGGTACAAGGGAACTGATGAAATTGTGCTTAAAATAGTTAAAACTGAGGGATTTTATTGTCTCGTTAATGTACTCCAACTTTGGGATCACAGAATCTAATACTAAATAAACCATAATTGGTTCGATCTAATGGAAAAATGGAAACTAATCCATGGAAAAAGTTGATTTTGATGCTAAATGTGTTCCTATGGACTCAACCCTTTGCCTGTATACTCATTCTATATTTACAGTACACTCAATGCAATAGCTACAAAATACTAAACCTACATACAATACACAAGAATAATAATGATAATGATAATAACGATAGTAATAATAATAATAATAATAATAACAACAATATTATTATTATTATTATTATTATCATCATTATTACAAGTTCTTAATAGGAATTTCAAACTGCAATGATGCGATTACAAAAACAATTAACATCAGAAAATATATAAGCTGGTAAGAATGAACAAGTAAAGAAACAAATGCTAAAATCACTAGAACTCACAAAAACTCATTAAAGACTTACTCTGCCTATTTTACGACAAGAACAATTTAGTTAAATTTTCAATCAAAAAATACCTATTGCAGTGTTTGTAAGCGTCAAAATAGAACTGGTTTACATTTCGTTTTACTCTACTTCATACTTCAGTCAGGTAACCTCTGATGTCAGAGCGAAAGACCCTATTGGATCTTTGAACAATACCATTAACAATAACTGACACGTTCTGACAATACGTCATTGTATGTTTGTCTACGGATGGTTAGGTTTAGCCCAAAGTTTAGGGTTATTTATATTGTATTTTTATCCATTAGTATCTGTCATTCTGAGAGTAGAGGTCGACCCACTTCAGTCCCAGTAAATACGTATTTTGAAAGTAAATTGCTACTCGTCCCGCAGCAGATATATTTTGCAAAGTCAGAGAAAGTTCGAGGAAACAGTTCCAAAATTGTAATTTATAATAATAATAATAATAATAATAATAATAATAATAATAATAATAATTTGGTGATCTCTAAAATACAATAGTAATTCTAATTGAAACACATTCTGTTTAAAAGAAAAAGAAAAAATTATTTA
>JAOEHT020020133.1:0-14677 GCA_025448195.2 Parazoanthus atlanticus | reverse complement strand
CCTATATATGCTTTCGGTCCGCTGGGGGTAAACTGATCATTGTAATGCGCCTTTGAGCATATTCATATGGAAAAGGCGCAATATAAATTTACCACTTTACTTTTACTTACAAAATTACATTATTTGCGGATGCCGAAGAAGTAACAGAATAGCTGTCATTTCAACTCAAGAAGTATCATTCAAACAAGTAAGACACAACTATTTCAAGAATTTGGAAAAGACACTAAGTTCAAAATCTTGGCACACCGGAAACTGACAAAAGCAAATTATAAAAGAAGGTGGGAGAGCTCATTTCATTTTATCGAAATAAGTTATCCACAGCATCTAGTTCTACTCACGGTCAAGACATTGAGCTCCTATAAATTGCTACTACTTTATGCAATTCGCAATCTCCCTTTTTATTTTTATTTGAAGCAGGCATAAAATCAAAAGACCTGAGAATTTCAGTAACTCGCACGTATATATAACTCGGCACCAAATGAAAATATAGGCGCAAGTTACAGTGCCTGTACAATCGTATTTTTTTCAAAATATTAGCAAACGTTGTGCATATTGTGCATATACTTTAACCACATAATATTAATTTCGCAGTATGCTTGCGATAATCGATTTGGTTGACGAAATAAACTGGCAATAAGGTACTAATAAGAAAGTGAAGTTTTGAAATTTACTTGCAACTATAATGACCACATCAACATCCATTGACAAGTCTCGATTTCAGCCATCAAGAAAAGTGGTGATTGGATTTGCTGGAATGGACTAAACAGGAAAAGGAGTTGTGGAATTCCAGAGTAGAGTAAACATCGCAAAAATAGAGGAAAATCTGCTTTCCTAGCAAAACTCTCTACAAGCCGGATATATGCCCTGCGAGGGATATCACGTGATCGAATCTAACGTGGGTACAGAATAGCTATATATACTAGCTCAGATTACAGATAACAAATATCTTTCTGGGAGGGGATTTCATGTATCAAGTTGTTCAAAATGGTAACTAAGGTAGGGGGTGGGGTGGGTTCGTTGGATTCCTCCTACTAGTTTGAAAATGGTTAAAAATTAAAGCAAGCCACTTGGCGTGCAATCAGTACACAGCCTACTATTTAATTTTCATTGCACGATTAAATAATTAATAATTAATTTAAGAAATTAAATAAAGTTGCTATGGTAACAGATATTCCACCATATAATCCTCTACTTTAGCAGTCATCTTGGTTTTTTTATTTTTTGGAATTTTATTATTTTCCTTAAATATTTATGGAAAAGTGTTTCAATAGAAATTGCTGCATTATTCGTTCAGCAGCAAAACTATGGCTTTTGTTACTTCCTCCCCGCACAATCATAAAAAAAACTGAATGTTTAAAAAAAAACGAAAAATGAAAGACGAGAAGTTAATTTTCAGATCGTGTTGCCGTCCTTGTTCTATAACTACCTATACAATGGTCGTTGTTAACCTTTTTAGAATTTGCAGGCACAAGCTTGTTGTTTTTCATTGTTTTGTGTAGTTTCCAGTGACGTATAACCCCCGAGGGGAAGTTGTCAGTCCAGAAATAGCTGCTGCAAAGATTGTTGACGAACAGAGTAAAACTATGTCAAGCTTTCGAGATCCACAGACGAATGCATTGTAAGTAGCTGATAAATTGGTCAGGTTTTGAAAAGCTCTTTTGTGCTCTATCTTTATTTTTTTGTTAAAAAATCACCAATTCATTTGATAGAATGCACTCTCCAACTTTAGTTACCTTTAACCGTTATCGCCGATTGGGGATAACAGTTGCTTGGCATTCACAAGGGGACAATCAAAACAGGGACTTTTTTCATTTTGCTGGTCTTTATCTCTTTTTAAGTTATGGACTAGATAGGTTCTTAATGATGTAATTTAGTTAGTTAGTTTTAAATGAGTAAAGCCTTCCAGAACAAACTTGGAGCCTTTTTATATGTTTAAACTGAAACCTGATTTAAGCAAACAAGTTTTCTTTTTTCCACTTCCTCCTGTTCCTCAAGGGTATAACTTAATTTTTAATTTTTAATAGCTTTTATTAGCTTTAATTTAGCTTTTATTCTATTTATTAATAGCTTTTGTTTCAGGAATTAGTAAAAATACATTGAACAAGAACGCCGCGACCAAACCTGAAGATGTGCTAGTACGATGAAAACGTTTGTTTTTATTATATATTGACATTTTATCTTGTACTTCTAGAAAATATTTTGTATGGAGAATTCTTTTTGAAAAGGGTAGTAAGTTAAATTATTTGAGTAAGTGGTAATTAATTGAGTTTTTTTAAATGACTGATTTTGATTATTGTTGCTATTGGTGTTGTTTTTGTTAATGCTGTCGCTATTGCTGTTGTTATCATTATCGTCATCTTCATCCTGATTTCTGTTGACTTATTCCATTTTATTTAGGAAGGTAACTGTTTCCGAGAATGTAGAAGAACAGAACGAAGACTGCGTCTTCGTACGTCTGTTGAGCGGCTTTGTTGTGAAATGTCCAGTGAACCTGCAACAGGTAAGAAATTGAAGATAAACATACTCAACTTATCAGGTATTTCCTTGTAAAAATTGTTGAAAAAAATGATTGATCTTATGCCGAGTTCACACTACTCACTAAACAGGTTTCATGTAATCATGATTTGAAAAAAACAATTTGTCATTTTAAGTACACAAACTGGCTTAAAACCTGTTCAAACAAATTGCTTTATAGTAACAAAATTCAAAACCAAATGCTTCTTTCAGAACCCGTGAAGACCTATCAACACGTGACAGTACCAGCATAATTTATTGAAACATCTTTAATATAATCTTGTTTAATTAGGTTTTGGTATTAACGCGGTACTAGCTGGTACCCTAAAGTGAAGTTTCTGTTCGCACCTTACAAGATTTACCAAAATGGAAATACTACCTCAAATTGACTTTGTCGTTTCAGACTAACTTTATCTCAGAGTTGTACTTACTCCTTTCGCTTGGGGATCGTTCTTTTTACCTAGGCGCCCCTAAACTATGGGACGATCTTTCTGGTCCTATCAGGAATATAACATCTGTAAATAGTTTTCTGAAGACTTAATTATTTACGAACACTTTTTAGTTTCTGATTTTAGTGTTTTCTCATTATTCATTATAATTTTGGCCATTTACATATTGTATATGAGTAGTTTATATATTAGTTTTGCGTATAGGTTCAACATTGTAATGCGCAATTGAAAATTTCACATTGATAATTTCGCAATAGAAATTCAATAAATTTTTATTATTATCATTATTTTACTGCTCTCTAAAAGCATCCCTCTTATCCGCTCGAGTTATCGGGAGTCAACTGTAGGTTATATGACATGGCATGCCTGTTTGTTGGTTTCTCAGAAAGCCAGTAACAAGATAATAAAGAAAAGCTTCTTTTACAGTGACACTTGTGACTTGACTTGTCATACGTGACCTGAAAAAAGGAAATTTCAGAAATCTTCAGCAGTTATGACAGCCAATTACAATGCCCATATATAAGATTATTGCCTATTGGGCTTTTTTTAAAAAGCCATTTAAAAATGGCTGTTATAACTGTAAAAGTCGGCTATGTAAAAAATGTCAGTTTCGTGTTATGATTTGGCGCGTTATGCTGTAAACAACTAATACTGGATCTATTTTGTCAGACATTTTTATTGGCAGCAAATCTTTAAGATGTTATAGTTGTTATTAAAATCAAACTAGGTAATACTGTTTAAAGACTGTTTGAGTAAGAGTAGAAACACCTTCAATGCTAACAGGTAGTTTCGTGATGCTTTAACAGACATTAGAGGAACAAAAGTCTGTTATGGAACATATCTGCGGCCCTTTTCCCCCCGAAGCTTATTTCCTTCAAGAAGGTAAACTGGTGAGTACCTAACGAGTTTTCAACCAATAATTGAATTTGTTCCTTCCTTGTCCTCTTTCATTTATTTTATGAGATTTAAAACATCTGGTCCCTTTGTTGTAAGCCTGATTTGAATATTTCTCTGCTTGCAATCAAACAACATAATCTAACAACGAATACATTGTTGTATGGTTTGCGTGTTGATTAGGTTGCACCTGGTAAGTCACTCCAAGTAGACGGTGTTAACTCTGGCTCCAACATCCAGGTACAGCTGCGACTGAGAGGTGGCGTGAAACCGGAAAATAAAGGCCCAGGTATTTCAAACACCTTAACCTTACAAATACGTGTTTTGAGCGCACGTAAGCGGCGAATATAAGTCAACAGCGACTGCTGTAGTATGTTTTAGTAACGTGACTTTTGTATAGAGACATTAAGTCCTGAGCGGAGCATTGTATTACGTGTATACCTGCGTTTGTGGTTTCGCGATTGTTTGATTCCAGATACGAACGCCTCAAAGTTACATATTTGTTTGTGTTTTGCAATACGTCAAGCAGAATATTTCAGTTTCTTTTGGAATGGTTCGGTTTATACAAAGCAATAAAAAAAAAGTAACATATAGTATTTTTTTGCTTTTTTCTCAGCTCAAAATTTATATCGGCCGTCTAAGTAAAAGTCAAGTTAAACACAGAGTGACTCGCTTTGACGTCTGTGCAATTTTCAGGGATGGTTATATGTACAAAATGATGGCATCTTTTTTTCTTGGAATTTCATTTTTTTGCTTTCAGAAGCAGCTTTAGAGTCAAGAATATCTGCACTTCAGCAAAGGTCAGATGGCGCTGCTGCAGAAATCCAAGCTGAGATCAGAGCTCTTCACGCAGATATTCTCAACTCCAAAGACTCCCGCAAGAAAACATTTGCATCTAAAATATCTAAAGAGGCAAGAAAAGGAATCAAAGCAGATTTGCGAAAGATGCTTGAAGAGCACGGTCTCATTGACACAGCACTGCAGCTTGTTCTTGATTATATAATGACAGTTGATGACCTTGCTGCGAAGATATTTAAACCAGAGACTTCTGGTACTGATGCTGATAACATTTATCAGGTGCTAACTCAAAAACTGCGACCAATGCTTGAAACTCGAGGAGCTCTTTTGGACAAAGATATTTGTGTGACCAGTCCAAGCTGGGTGGACGGGCTTGTTAAGGAATGTCCGACTTTGGCAAAGCTTCAAAGAATAAGCTACACCCGTTTGGTCGAGCTAACTCGGGATGCGAAGGAGGACGAGCGTTTGATTGTTGAAGATTTGTTTGCCGAAGGTTGCGAGATCAGGAAACAGTGCAAAGAATATGGTGTTAGTCTCAAAACATCCGAGAAGTTTGAGAAGAAAGGCATCAAGTCAGTATCTCATATGTCTAAGCAGCAAATGGAAAAAGTTATTGAAGACAACCAAGAAGCTAATAGCGATGATAACGACAAAGCATCCATCATCAGGAAAATGTATTCCAACGAGAGTGCTGAGCGTGTCAGTGAAAAAAAAGAAGAAAAAGAAAAGCTGGAAGAAACCAAAAAGCGATTGAAAGAAGCAAAAAAACTAGCAGCCGAAGCAAGAACGGTGACGCGAACTGCTTCTGAGGAAAATCAAAAAGCATTCGACAGCAAAATGAAAGAAATAGCAGACAAGCTGCAATTGCCAGAGGGATGGAACAAACAAGAGGTGGATGATCCGAGCAAGTTGCTGGAAGCATTGGATAAGGAAATGAGCATTGCGTCAGAGAAACTTGCTATACCACCTTACGTAAAGAACGAAGAAATTGCTGCCGCAGCAAGTGGTGGACTGGCGCTCTATGGTATTGTTTTTCATGAAAATGATATTGAAAGATCTTCACGACGTCCACCCTTCCCGATATTGACGAAACCCGAGTACGTGGAATGGCTTAGTCCTGCTCGCGGTTTCCAAGTGAGATTCTTCAAGTCCACGGAAGCTGACGCATCTACAAAGTTTTATAAATCCGCGGCGTCATCTGGTCTCAGTATCGCTAGCACTATATCTGGTAGCTATGGAGGTTTTACTGCCAGTGGAACGGTTGCCCATAGCCATGAAAGTAGTGAGGAAACATCGAACCAACACCAAAAAACGAGCACTCACGCAACTATCACTCAGTATATCTCGCAACCAACCAAGGCTTTCCGCATCCCTAGAGAGGAAATGCATTTGACTACTCAAGCGCTGAAGAAGGTGAGTGCAATTAATGATGTAGAAACTGCCACACGTTTCTTGAACAGTTATGGATCTCACGTATCGGAGGGTGTCCATACATTGGGAGGTGTCTTCCTTCGCAATTTGGAAGTGACTACGAGTAAAGAAAGAAACGTATCAGAAATGATGAACACAGCAGGAGATCGGTTTGATAGTGAAGTCTCAGCTGGATACAGCACTCCCCTGTACTCGGTGGGAGGATCCGTAAAGGTTGGTGTTTTCTCAGCAAGTGGTTCTACGGATGCTTCTGATGCCGAGTCAAACCGATTCTTCTCCGAAATGACTGTACGAACACTTGGACCTCCAACAACATCTCCCCAAATGTTTAGTCAGTTACTTCAGAGCAACAACGCAACGTGGTTTGTCATCGATCGAGGAGATAGGAATTCTCTTGTGCCAGTGTGGGAACTGCTCCCTGAAGCAAAGGATGACCAACAAAGCTATGAAGAACAAGCACGTTTCCTTAAGGAAGCATGGGAAGCGAAAGAAATTTCGTTGAAGGCTGACGAAGACATGAAGGAAGAGGAGAAAGCACGCATTTCAGTGAGTATTTCTTCATATTTTTACCGTTTCATCCAGTATTTGAGTAAAATATGTTTGTAAAAAGTGACACAAATTTCATAAAACAACCGCAATCTGAACGTACGTTTATCCAAATCCATGCAGTATGCTTTTTCTATTAGCTAAGATAAGATTAAAGATTATTTCATTGATGGTCAACCGTAAACTAATTTATGTGTTTAACTTCCATTCCAGCAATGTCTCTATCCATTTGCGGACGGAAAGTCCTACCAATATGGCTACGAACAGCAATTCAAGTGGGAATTTGACATTAATCTGCAAGACGAAGGTGTTCCAGACGACGCATACCAGGTGATTGTTTATGCCACGATATTGTCAGGGCACCATCCAGAGGGAACAGACGAAACAGCAGAGCTGGTACTCTCCACAAATACTGGGAAAACGAAGATTAGAAGGAAGTTAGCGTGTTGCATGTATCAACAAGCCGCATGGAGTTTCAACTCTGAAAACATCTGTCTCCCGGTGGGATCTGAAAGGGTCATTCACGTTGCTATGGAGACACCATTGTCCGAGGACAAGCGTAGGTCCCAAGGAGAAGTCAGAGTTATCGGATTTCTAAAGCACGCGGTACGGTTACGTAAATATTTTTCAAATACTGCAGGAACTTCAGCTTTTAAAGCTCGAAACAGCATTGAAATCTTAAAAACACACATCCTTTGTTAAGAGAAAAATGAAGTTTGTATGACAAGACCGACTATTATTAGTCATGAATATGAATTGGGCCATTAGGCCGTTTCAGCTCACCAAGACAAGAATGATTTCTTTATTATTGACAACAAACAACCTCCCCATTGTACAATCAGTGTAAATGTATGACAAAATCAATTCGTTATTGATTGCGTATGCGAAAATGTATCGATGCGTATTGTTGTCCATCAGCGAATACCCAACGGTGAGAAAACCAATCAGATTTATGGGTTTGCAATAAGCCACAATAAATTGATACTGATAGGTATAAATGGTATATTATAGTCTTTATTATTATTATTATTGTTAATAACATTGGCATTGTTATTGTTATAATCTTGTTATTGTTCTTGTTATTATTATTATTATTATTATTATTATTATTACTAAAACTAGTATTATTATTATTATTTTTATTATATGGATGTAAATCAGTCATGCTTAAGGGATTGAGAAATAACAATCATTCCCCGAAGTGGAAGTGAAAATATATCACGGACAGTACAAACACTGGGATGATCAATTGTTTCACTATATTCCCAACCAATGAACGAAAACTGCAGTAAATTGTTTTACAAAGAAACTGAAAGCTAAAAGCTTTTCAAATTTGAGCACACAGTTTCTCGCACATCAAAAATTGGTAAGCAAACTAAATTTCTAACTTGCAACTCGCCAGTGTTTGTAGACATGTCCTTGTTCAGGAAGTCATTTTGACATGAATGAATTCCCAAGTCCAATCTCTAGATATTTTAAGGTCTAAAACCTCATTCCTACCAGAGTATTGATCTCTTTGTCCTCAGTTCAGAACCTTCTAACTGCATATTTCTTCTCTAACAAAAGGGACTTGTACCTATTTGGAAGCTGATGTATAATTTTGGACCTAAATCTGAACACCCTGCAACACGTCTTCAGAAAGCTTTGGAAGACATCAAGCAGAGACGTGAATTTGAAAAACAAGCAGAATCTTGGGGCAAGTTGCAGACAGCAGTAAGTACTTAACTATCTGTTGATGTTCAATAAAGAGATCCGTCTTCAAATCAGCGTTTATATCAAATATAATCAAGTCATGGTTTGTTACGTAACGGTTTTTCTCTTTTGTTTTTTTTTGGTTTTTTCTTTGTAAATCGTATCAATGTTTCTTTGTTTTTGCTTAATCTAATCAAAATGATTCAAATTCAATTATATATCACGTCACCTGATTGATCCCACGCTTGTTATTAACACGTGTTACTGATATTCTTTCTTTCTTTCTAAACACAATGCATGTTTGTCTTTTTAAAAGATATAGCAGCAAACAGGGTCTTTGTTGTTTAGGGTTAGGGATGTTGCTAGAGTACTTAGTACTTGTCGAACCACACTGATTTATACGAAGATCTTTTTCATATAGAACATCAGACTATTATTTTCTAAGTGTCTTTTGGCCACGTATATTAATTCTTTTTGCAACTTGGACTACTTTTCTCGTAGCTTTTATGCACGTACTAACGTTAAGCCGGAGGTGGGGGAGCGGTGGTGAGGCATTTAAACAAAGACACTAACTGTTCAAATTCCTTACCCCCGGGCAAACGCTATAAAAGAAATAGGTGACTTATTCACCGCAAAAACTTGTCAGAAAGTCTATCAAAACGTTCAAATATCCCTAGCACGGGCAGATTCCCCACATATGCCTGGCCTCCACCCCCCCTCCGCTTCCATTGATATGTGCATTATCATTAACGGGCAAAATATTGAACCATGCATAACAACTTGTAATAAAGTTATTACCATAATTTTAGTATTCACTTTGTAAACAGGGAAAAAATAACGTGATATTTGTAATTGCATATATCAAACGTCTCTGTTGCAATAAGCCTAAATGTGTTCTGTGACATCACACTTTGAGATAGTCATATCCATTATTACTTTTAGAGGCAGAATGTCCAAGCCCATACTAGAACCAAACTTGTAAATATAGTTAACTAGAAACTAGTTAAAGCTGTATTGCAAGGTCTTATTGGCATAATTGTTGTTCATATTTTTGTTCCTTAGGAACCCCTTTTTCCAGTGGATGGAAAGACGCACGACATTGGTCCGGGTTCGTCTTGGCAGTTGCAGATTAATCTACAAGACGAAAGTGTACCAGACGATGCAGCGGAAGTGATTGTGTATGCCACGCTATTCTCGGGATGGCATTCCGCTGACACGAATGAGAAAGCTGAGCTGGTGTTGTACACCAACACTAGCAGAGGGAAAGTGAAACGGAACCTTGTGTCCCGCATGTATAAACAAGACTCGTGGAGCTTCAACTCGGAAAACATCAGCCTCCCAGTGGATACTGAAAGGGTCATTTACGTTATCATGGAAACGCCGCTGTCCATGGAAAAGCGAAAGTGTGAAGTCAAAATTCGGATTGTTGGATACAAGAAAAATGTAAGCTATTACAATTTCTATGCTGATCGGGAAACATACATATATATTTCAGGTCCTCCCCGCGGGGACATATAGTGTCGAGTGAAGAAAAGCAAGTTATGTTTAACTTTTACTATGTTTTAAGGCTCTTTCTGATCCATAAACTTATATTCAATCTGTGTTGAATACTGACCGTCGTAAAATCAAGCGCTCTAAGGGCCAATTGGGAAAACGATTCTTTGTTGTGGCGGTCGAAAGATTATTCCCACATAAATCAACCCTTACACGGAGGAGGAGAGGGGGTTCAAACCTCTCTAAAAAACGAACCGTTAAAGGAAGCACTCCAAAGATTTGTGACTTTCCTAGAATTCATTAAGGAACAATTTCTGTGTTAAAGTTTTGGTTTTTTAATCTACGTGTTTCTATGGCAACCAGTTTTTGAGTGACGTCCTTAAATTTTCCCAAATTTTTCAACCTCGATCCCAGGGCTTTTCCCTAAGAAGTGGGAAAAGTGGGAAAAAAGTGGGAAAAGCCCTGGGATCGAGGTTGCAATTTTTCTCATAATTTAAATTTTCTGTTTTCTTTTTCTGTGAAACTGCATGTTAACCCAAAAAGCCCGTGTAAGGCTGGGTTAACAGGAAATTTGATAATAAGCCCTATGCATGATTGGCTAGAAGTTTTCGAAAGCAACTTAGTGCCATCTCTGGGGGGTTGTGTAAGTATTAAAAAAACTTTTATCTTTTTAACAAAAACAGCATGGCTGGACGCAATTTTTCCCTTCTTGCACTTTTTTTATTTGCTAAAATTGTGCTAAAAAGCTGTCTAAAACGCCAAAAATCCTGACGAATCCGATACAAAACTTGCAACAAAAGCATCACATGACTGCATCCTGCAATTATGCAACAAGGAGTACACTTGTGGGAATCTGCGAGAAATTGTAAAGACAACATTCAGGGCCGTAGCCAGACCAAAATTTTTACCGAGGCAATATCACTAGGGAAAAATTAACAAAAGAAAAAAGGTCAATTTAATTGAACAGACAAACAGCTAAAAACAATGCCAGACAAGGCTTATAATTAATTCCATAAGGCACTGTAGAATGGAGATTTTTTCGAATTCTTGTGGCCGTCATCGTTTTGTAATACAAGGGATATTCACTAGGTGTTTCCTTGATAACAGGGAAAAATACAATGTCTCAACTGTGCTTTGGAAATACATGCAACTGAGTGCAAAAGAAGGGCGTTTGTACAGACTGAACAAGTGTAACTTTCCAAATGAATATCTCTTGTTCAATCATTGAGTGTCAGCAAGAATGTCAACGTTTATTCAAAACTGAAGGTGTTATCAATATTAAACTCAAAATTAGTTGTCAAATCCAAAAAGTTCCTTCTATGAAAACGAGGCGGCTTGGTCGTTGAAAGCCGCTGTATGTTTTGTGGGATTGTAAACATTTAAAATGTTCTTTTGGGAAAGAAATATTTTTTAATGTAAAAAAGGCAAATTTAAAAAAAATCAGTGTCAAAATTTTTACTGAGGCAAGTGCCAAGTGCGGTTCGCCTCATACTGGCTACGGCCCTGACATTCATTTCCTAGAACAATTTCAAAAACAGTGCAAGGAGAATAAAAGAAAGAGATGTTAGACTCAGTGTGTCCAGCACCCTGATAGATAGCCAGACAGATAGACAGATACTCAGACGAACAGCTATGCATAAAGACAGACAGACAGCCATATAGTCAGACAGACAGATGTCGTGGATCGACCATTTAATTCTTTATAGGGGGCAGGGGTGGAAGAATGGTTTGTGTGCAAATACATTTTTTTCGGCCAACCTTCGGCTGAATATTATAGTTATGGGAAAGTATTTCGCCTAAAAATGGGAGCTACAGCTCTGTTACCGCACTACTTTTCTCTCCAGTAAAGTTAGTTTACCTTTTTCGATTTTTGAACATCCATTAATTTATGCAATGACTTGCGCATTTGAACATTTCAAGATATTAGCCACTTAGATTATAGTTATGTAATTACTGTTATTAACATTAATAGTGATATTGTTGTTATTATTATTATAATAATTATTATTATTACTATTATTATTATTGTTATTATAACGATCAATTGATGATGATGATGCTTTGTTTTATTTGAAATGAAGGTACTTGTTCGACCATGGGAGTTGTTGCGTGATCTTGGGACTGAATACGAAGGACCTGCAAAACTCCTTGAGAACGTTTGGGAGAAAAAGAAAAAGAAAACTGAAACATTAGTGCGTACATCGGTAAGTTTCGTTTCAATATGGCATTTTTTGCCATACAAAAAGATGGTTTGATTCATTTTCCTTTTTTTACCCCTGTTATTGTTAAGAGCCGGTTTCTGTAATTATCAAGAATCGCGCGTCAGTCGTGATTTTTGTGATTTCTTCATAGTTTGCCCAAATAACCTCTATAGTGAACTATTTTCAAAAACAACATTCAAACGATCAATTGCGTTTTATTTTTTTAGAAATCGGGGAAAGTTCGAAAATAGGCATTTTGACGTCTAGCCATTGGCAAAAATAGCGGGAAAATGCCCATATTCATCTCGCTCGTGCGGATAATCGCGACTCCATCTGTTAATGGCATTTGGGGAAAACACAGACCTACTTTTGTACATTTTGTATCTCTAAACTGTTTTAGAGTTGCTTTTGAAATAATAAGATTTTTGATTATTTGAAGAAACGCAGTTTTAGCGGTTCAATGACTTGGCAAATTTCACCCAACTTCATCACGCTAGAAACCTAATTGGTACATGGAGTTTAAACATAAAATAACAAGAGTCTTAAAGAACAACCTTTGTATTTCATTGTGTAAAAATATTTTTGGCGGCACTGCAAAAGTGCCCCGTTGAGAGATGAAAACGTGAGGTGTATTTTTACCACGGGGAGTAGTTGTGACGTGACAATTGCGTGACAACTGCCAACAGAGTATTTATCGTTTTACAACTATCAAAAAGTCGTAGAGATCCGAATTCCTACAAGCTGCACATCAGCTCTTCAGAAACAGCAAAAAAACGCAGTTACATTATTCTGATTCTCTGGTTAAGATAATATTTTGTCAACACTTGCATTGCATTTGACGTGTGTAAACAAGACGCGCGTTCACTCATTAATACCAGACCACAAATTAATGACTGAACTGCGTAGCACATGATTCTTTAAAAATGTATTTTCTAGTTTTTTAATTCACCCAGTTACATGGCTTGCATGTAAAATGGGCAAATAATTATTTTAAGAACCTTAAGAACAAGTAAAGAAATGCTGCTGTTCACAATGAAAGCTGTTCAAACATTTAATACAACCACAAAAATTTCATTCCCATATCCAAGGCATGACGTCCGCCAAACCTTGGTTTGTCCGCGGCCGCGTTCTGGTTTTAGAATTCTAGTACTATGATGTACTAGTACTATTTGAGCGCATATTAAATGGATTTATAACCTTTTCTACTGAACAAGTGTTTTTGGAGAGGAAATTACTTCAAAATTACTACATGACTAAAAAAGACCCTGAAAGGTCATTCGAGACAGCAACATGAACAGTCACGATATAATAAAACATTCAAAAATTTAACTTATCTGAAGCTGCTGTTAACATACTTTTGGCTGGTGAATCCTAAACAACTCTACCAGAGATACCAAAGTGACTTTGATCTGCAAGTCCAGCATATAATTTGCAGAAGCTTCAACATTTAACGTCCTTGGAACTTCACTGCGTGACATAATGAATTTCATACTGCGCGGGACGCTCTTGGAGACAAGAGAGAAACTCATTTGTCGAACATTCTAAAAATGCCAAAAAATGTCATTTTCTTGGCGGGGTCGTTAGGAAGCTTTTTTCTTATTCTGAAATATTTGGAGTTTTCCCTCTCTATTCTGCTCCAGATGGTAGAATGTTTAGAAGATGTTCTTATTACACAATAAGAATATGTGGATTTGCCGTCCTAGCCAGCGTAGCTGGCGTTTCAGTCACTGGAGAAGGTAAAAATAAATGGCGAGGAAAAAAAATCTGCTGTTTTTTTTTTCTCGCAATTTATTTTTCCCCTCCAGTAACTGAAACGCCAGCTGCGCTGGCTACCGCCGTCCTAAACAAACGCACCCTAAAATCTACTTGTAAAAATTTGTAATAAAATTCCTCATTTTTTACTCAGATAATTTACCTTTTTATCTAATAAACTCCAGAAAATAGAAGAACTAAGAACTTTAGATAGGTAATAGATGTTACAACTCCTTTTACTTCCCACCTCCCCCCTCCCTCCCCCTCCCAGCTTAACCGCGTACAAGGTCTTTGAACGTGTGGCAGCTGCAACTGAGTGTCCTGTACATCAAAAACGAACAATGCTTACCCAGAAGTCATACTTGACCCATGTAAATCATTGTTTTGATCTCACATTCCTCTCCCCAGCCCCCCTTGTATTCCCACACGAATGGACTACGAGTTCTCTCTTTTTCTCTCTGTCTCTGTCTCTGTTTTTATGACAGTTTTACGTAAGAAGTGTAAAACTTATGGAATTACCGTGTTTTAAATAAAGGCAAATCAGTCAGTCAGTTAGTCAATCTGTCTCTGTCTGTCAGTTTGTCTGTCTGTCTGCCTCTCTCAGTATAACTTGTGACATCCCCATTCACAGAGAGATGATCCGTTTGGAGTTATCTTTTCCGATATCGGTTTAACCTTATTTTACCCGGGCTTTTTGGGGGTTCCTGGGCCCGGGGGGGGGGGCAGAAAGTGCCCGCGGCCCGTAACTCTGAAACTATTCGACGCACTGGAATAAAATTTGGTGGCAAATTAATTTTGTGTAGTTTAATTGACATGTGACGTCATAATTACGTCATAATGACGTCATAAGTGTCAAAATTTCGGGTTTCTATCAAATTTTGCTGATCGGAAACAGACACGTTTAGA
>JAOEHT020020026.1:0-14678 GCA_025448195.2 Parazoanthus atlanticus | reverse complement strand
ACTAATTGTAGAATTGCACACATTTTAGGTATCCTACTGATGATCGGTTACTAATTTGCCTTGTATTTCAGCAACATTATGGCTGTCTGCACAGTTTTAATTAAGAGAAATCCACTAATTAGTCTTGTTCTTACCGTGGCAACATACTGGTGTATGCTTTCGTTGCCTTTTTAGTGCATCTCCTTGAACTAGCAGTAGTAACTCACGTGTGGCGAGGGTTTGTTTAGTTGATCAATAAGTTATTACAAGGTTTCAAGTCTGAAAAGCTTGCTTCTGTCTTAAATCGCTCATGACAGATAATTGATTATTTCTCCCGCTTTACCATGCAGAACACGTCTGGTTCATAGTGTGTCTTTTGTAAGAATGGGTCTCACACGAATAGAGAGCAATCGTTCTAATAACAGTATAGTTTAGCTATGTACCTATCAAAATAGATCATCGAATAGAGTCATTTGAACTGTAGTCACGTCTCAAGAGACTGGGATCTGCAAGAAAGGACTGGATCTAAACAACTAGTTATATATTATTATATTGGATTTATCGACAAGTGTGATTTTCTCTAACAGTCTGTCAGTCTCTAAGTTTTAGGCTTTGTTCACATCAATATTTTAAGCTGCATTTGACAAAATAAGAAATATTTTTAACAAAAATGAAGTTGGATAGCGCAGCCACAAACAAATTTACTGCTCCAGGGTTCAGTGACCAAAACATGACTACGTGTCGTATGAGCCCAACTATATTAGTTTTACCCATGGAGGCTCAACAGCAACCGTGGACAGCTCTTTCGTTCTTCAGTACCATGAATTTTCCTGACTTTTCCTATATATTATCTACAAACAATTTGAATCCAAGTTTGTGACATTGCAACTCCCCTCGCGGCCATAACAACCGAATTGTTGATTGCCATTTTCTCAAAAAATAACCATCTTTTCTGAAAATGTAACTTGGAGAGACGTCTTAAAAACTTTCAAATCAGTTAAAGTGATTTTCTGACGTCAAAAAAATCCAAGATGGCAGCTATGAAACTCAAGATGGCGGATTTGTGACTTCATACGATTTTATAACCACATTAGCTAATCTCCAACAGATACTTTATGGACTAATTAGTTAGACTGCCAGTTTTTACGTTTCCAGTGGTTATAAGAAGAAAATTAAGGGGAGGGCCGAATCTGGTGCTCTCCCCTCCCAGGCCAGGCGAGGCAAAAATATAGCCATCGAGGTTGGTTCTTACGAGTAACGCCGCAAGAAAGCAAGGGCTCATACTTCATCTTGAAAATAGTCTTGACGCAAGCCGATAAGAAACGCCGCAAATGCCAGGATAATTTTTATCATTTCACTTGCGTTTTTACCTGCATCACTTGCTTTCCTCATGAAACAGAACACAACGTAAACGCAGGAAAAAGAAAAATTTAGATCCCTGTGCTTGCGTCGTTTTTTATGCTTGCGTCAAGGTCGTTTTCACGATGAAATAAGACTGACTATTGCGTTTGTGTTTGCGTTCCTCGTAAAAACAAAGCTGTAGGACTCATAAGCTAGCACGGTGTAGCTGGTGTGTGGCTGGGGGCTGACTAACTGAGAAAACATTCCTCGAAAACGCGTGCGGAGAGTCGATCATACTGCGTGACCGGTTGTGGCTAAAAAGCGAGAAAACACTTTTAACAACCGAATAAAACGATACAGCCATAACACCTACACCCAGTTTTAGCCAAAACCAGTAAGGGACCGAGCTTGCCAATGTGGAAAAGAAATGTTCCTGCAGAGCTAAGTTTTGACTTAAAGCCCTGTATTTTGACGAACTATAATTCCTGCAACATTTCAGCTAGAAGTCAACTGAATTGCTGGCTCATGATAAGCGATACTGTCACACAATAGGCTTTAAGTGTTGTTGTCTTCACGGATCAATAACATAATTAAATCGGCTGGTGTGTTTGTCTTTCAGTTTCAAGTTTAACTTCTCATCTCGATTTTGTTTTCTACAAATAGCCTTTGCGTGCTGAATATTGAAGACTAATTTAATTGATTAGTATCACGAAAGTCTGCTGCTTCTTGTTTATCATTTTTCATTACCTTAATATTATAATAAACATACTTTTACCTCGTATAGTTTCTGTGAGTTGATGGTTGGCGAGTTTGACAACCTCTATTACAAAATTTTTGTACTGCGAGTATCTTCCTGCATGGGTTTTTTTTATTTGGGGCTGGTGAGTTTTAATTTATTTGAAAAATAAATGCTGTCCTACATTTTATCAAGTCCTCGTCCCTTAGCCGCACCCCCACCCCGTCGGAGATTAACGTTGATGGGCGCATATTACATATGCAGTAAACATAAAGCAGTCGACTGTATCTCTTTTGTTTTAGGAAACGCGAAAGTTCTTGTTTTAGTTCAATAATGATTCATCGCAACAAACAACTTTACTTACTAAACACAACGAAGTTGATCGGACAACAGGGAAGTAGAATAAGTCGCGACGATGGGAAAATTGTTCTCTCTTTTAAGCTTGATGTCTCTCCTTTTCGGGTTTGTAATTTACCGTCCGGATGTCGAAGGATCGCAGTTGAACGACATCACACTGAAAAGGTCGAGCTCACAAAAGCACGGCAAGGTAATTGTGCAAAACCACAATTACCACTGCAACGGACTTGGGCTTGGGAAAGACGTGCTGAAATCTCTCGCGGAACTAAAAGCGGAGATCAAAGTGCGCTTCAACCAGCAGAACGAGACCTTTTCCAAAGCAATACGAAAACATGATCAAGAAGTCGTCACACTAAATCGCCACTTCAAAAACGAGCTCAGCAGTCTGAAGGAAAATATCCAGAAATTAAAGAACTACATCCAACAAGCTATTTTACGGCCAACACACGGTAAGCACTCCGCATGTATTTAGTAAGTTTTTCTCATGCATTAACATATTTATAATTTAGTTTGAAAACTATATCATATTGTAATTTGTATGTCATCGCGACTTTCAGTTGCGTAGACCATCATTCTCAGGAAAAACAAGAAAGTTCGTGATTTTAGTTAAAAGGAAAACATTTAAGGACGTACGTCTAAATGTTCAAATCTTTTGCAGCAAGTATTTCTGCCGTCCCCTAGAGTTCCTCTGACGGTTTCTAGTCTCCTACCATTATTCAGTTCAAAAGCACAAAAAGTGGCATAAAGCCATAAAGGTTATGATGCCCAGTTTTAGCAATCAGAATATTCAGAGTTACCACTCGAAATTTCGCCTTCCGCGTTGCCGCCATTAAATTAAACTCGTGTTACTGCCGTGAATGAGTTGTATTTCAACCTTTTGTTTATTTGGTCAACTCCGACGCATCTCGGGGATCTTTGAAATTTTTAGATTTGATTTGATTCACGACTGCCAGTGGTTGTTGCTCGATATCAATTTAGTATACATAATGAATAAGATAGTTACTCAGTAATATTTACTAAAGGGAAAATATCTTGAAACATTTGAAGTAATAACAACATAACAGCAACAACATATTATATTCCAAAAGTCTCCAAAGCTTTTGGGAGGTTGCATTTTGAGCAATGGTACATAAAACATGCAGTATAGAAAGGGACTACTTCGTGCAATTTAAGATGTTTCAAAATCAGTTATTCAACGAACTTATAGTTAACAATGTATCTCTAAAACCAACACATAAATATATTTTTCTATCAAACAGTTTGTTGCAATGCTTCCTCGCTTGGTGCTGCATTTGGAGGGCGGATACCAGACTCTGCCTTCACTGCTTCTTCAGTGTTTAGCAAGTTGTTCCTGGCTAAGTATGGACGGTTGAATGGGGCATCTCGCTGCTGGGCACCAAACAATAGAAAGTTCAATGATTACCTCCAGGTCGATCTGGGAAGAGAATATTGGTTGTGTTCCGTGGCCACACAGGGACGATCAACCTATCCTGAATGGACCAAGAAGTACAAACTGAGCATATCTCGTGACTGCAAAACCTGGAACGTTTACAAACAAAACGGTGCTGAAAAGGTGCGGTATGGGGTTGCAAACTTTCGAATGAATTTTTTGAGCATAATGAAAACAAATTGTTACAATTAAAACGTTTTAGTTTTTTAATAGTTTAAATAGTTTTTTAATAGAAAGTTTTAGTTCCACCACTTTAACATTTGGTTGGCAAACTTTGATAAAACAAATAATGTCGAGCCTAATTCCAACCACCTAATCGCGTCACTATCAATATTTTTCCATGAGGAAACATTAACAACCCTAGCCTCCCTTAAGACCTCATTTTAATAAGCCTCCTGTCTCGCAGGCGACGTCCAAGATCCGGGGAATAAGCCCCCTGTTAATGAAGAGCGAGGCCAAAAAGCTTATTGTGTATTACGGAAAAGCTCAAGTAAAATAAATGACTAGTTGTATAATCTGGTAAATTTTTGGTGTGCTTGCTGACGTCACACTTCCCGTATATGTGAAATATTTTTTCTATAAATAATTATAGGATTGTATAAGTATATGTAGGGTGGCAGGCAGTAGAAGGGTATCATTTTAATGACCGATTTTCGTTTATTTTTGTCATTTTGCCATTTTTGTGGTGAAAGACTGGTTTTCCTTAACATAACATGATTATCAAGCTGTTCTTGCAATTCAAATGGGCGGCCAGTATTTACGTATCCAACACAAGGCAACAGTCTTATTCCTCGTCTGATTCCTGGTCGCCACCCTCGATTTTGCACAATCACGTATATCATTCTTGACTTCAGATTATTTTTCTTTCTCCAGGTGTTCAGTGGAAACAGTGATCGTAACTCGGTGGTGAAGCAGTCCCTTCCAATTCCTACCAGAGCTCGCTATATTCGCTTCATTCCAACTGCATCGCACGGTGATCCAGTTTTGAGGGTTGACGTTTTTGGTCAGCCGTAACTTAAAAGTTTCCTGGGTTCTGTGCTCTTAGAGTAAAACGAAAATCATGATAAAACTTTACTGAGAATCCACTGATTTTGTTTGTTACTTTTAAATAGTAGATACTTAGTATAAAGTTTGGTAATACATGTTTTTGTTCCAGGGCGTCGTCTCTAGTTTGGAGAACGTGTGTAGGGATGTACAACAACAACAACAACAACAACAACAACAACAACAACAACAACATAGTTTATTCACACCAGCAGCATTACAAATTACAATAAGTATAAAGATAAAGTTCTAGATTAACAGGGGCTAATCGAGGCAGGTGGTCACTAAATATGAAAAGGTACAATGTACATTTTTTTTCGTAGCGATAACAATAAAATGGCATGGCTTCTGCAAATGTGATTGGCAGTGATTATTTTCTTTCGGTTTCTTCCCCTATAAACTACCTTACCACACCCCACCTCACCTCACTCTACCTTACACAGTTGTTGTCACAGTAGCGATAATTGGTGTAATGAGAGCGATGGCAAGAGATAGCGCTGTGAAAATAAGTGCAACTCACAGCGCCGTGACCGACCTGTTGTGATTTGCAACTGGACGCTCAAATTACTAATGATTTAAAATATTTGTATTTATATTGTAACTGAGTTGTTGAATCGTTATTTTAGAAAAATTACTACTGTTTAGAATGCTGGAAATCCTTAGACCAATTTAACAAAATTTATTTCTTAAATATTAATTTATGCATATAGAAAATGTTGATTTAGTACTTTGCAGTTGATTATAAGCAAAAACTATTTGCTTAATGTGAACTACGGTGGCTTGATTGCGTGAATCTGATTGAAGGCAAACGGCATTGAAGCATCAACCCTTTCTAACGCTGCTCTTTCTGACAATGAGTATTGCTAAAAATTTCATGCCGACAAAAAAGATAAAGGTAGTTGGCCTTTACTTAACGTTCCTACCAACTGGGAGCAACAGTAACTAAGCTAATCAATATCTTCGAAACATCTCAGCACCCAGCTGCGTGCTTATCAGAAGTACTGAGGTAATAATAATAATAATAATAATAATAATAATAATGATAATAATAATAATAATAATAACGGAGGTTATGCCTTTAAGCATAACCTTCGAGTCAACATGACGTCAGACAAAATATATTAACCAATTCAAAGTTTCCCTTACAAAACTTTGATATGAGGATCGATAATTTGTCCATAAAAGCAACTGAGATAAATAATCATCCATGGGATATCCTAAAGCCAAAGCCGGCGGTATATGAACAAATGAACAACTGTATAAAGACTGATTCATAAATAATTGTTCCGTTTTATTTAAGTATAAAGCTGTGACAAATTTTCAAAAACAAAAAAGTTATGATTGAAACTGCTACTGAATGCCTACTAGTTGCAAATTTAGGGACTGATCATTATCGCCTGGGGGAGGGGGAGAGGTTAGAGGATAATTGTTGGAACTCCGCAATATTCACCTGATTCCCACCATAATTTATAGTATTTATGACGGATCACTCCGTTCTTCTGAAAACCATGTGATCCCCCTTAAATCCTCCGATCCCCCAGGCGATAAATATTAATAATGATCGCTCCCTTAACACTAAGATCTATATGAATGGAAAGGCCAAAAGTTTAACTTTATTTTATGTCTTCGCGTCGACACAGAAGTCTCGTAAAGAACCCTCAAGCAATTCTTAGTTAAATGGATAAATGTCAAAATTCCTTGTTCTTGAGTGGCCGGGATTCACACTGCATTGAATTCACATTGCATAGGTAGTTGTAAGAAAGGAGACACCCATAATACTTTAAAGCTGGCCGAATCTTAAGTAAGGTAATTGCGAGAATCAGTTTTTATCATTTTGAGAACTGTGTATGTGAGACAAAGCACTTCTGCTAAAATGATGACGTAAAATGAATGTTTACATGTATGTTATGAGTTTTTATCAACTAACTCAAAAGTACACTTTTAAGAAACAATCACAAGGTACGAAATGAATGATACGATGTTATGAGTTTTCATCAACTGGTTCAAAAGCTAGGTGATTTCAAAAAAACCCAAACACCAATCATGTCTACCCCTTAAAATATTTAACATGATTCATTAAAGCGATAATCTTCGTTTGAGGCAAGCATTTAAAGATAGGGTCAAGTGTAAGTGGCCCTGTTTCAAGATATCCCTGAGGGTTAAATTGGGCAGCCTACATAGGTATCACTAGACTCTTTTTATACGAATAGTGATTTTCATACCCAGGCTGGATCATTCTTATTTTTCTGCCAATTTTAGGCTGAAAATATTCTTGTGAATATTCTTAGATTACAGACTGTAGTAGGTTAGTTAATTAAAACAGAAGTGACCAGGAATTAAAGCATCAAATAGAACTGTATGGTAACTATATCGTATTTACATTGCGCACGTGAATGTTGTAGCCGCGAGCGAGGTCAAGATGTCGCGCCGGAATTGGCTTGAAAAAAACCCATTCCTCAACAGAGCAGAGGTACCCTGGCGGAACTAAAAATTCCTGACTTTGTTTCGACGCAAAAATATATTAACAAAATCTCAGCCTTGGGTATATTCTTAACATATTCTTAAAATTTCGCCAATTTCAACCTCGATATTCTTGTAAAATATATTCTTATATAAAAAGAGTGCATGCACGTAACAAATCTTAATATATAACAATTTCACTTTATTCTAACAGTTTTAGTTTTCACATGAGAGAATTACAAGAGTATCATATCCCGATCATCGATTCTGATAAGTAGGTATATATCTATAAGTATGTACGTTACTAATAGTCTGTCTTTACATTTGGGAAACGGACTCTGTGGAACAATCTGATTAAGTTTTGAAAAAGGTATTTTTCCTGCAGAGATTCATTGTCTTTATTAGTTTTTATGATAAAAATGAATGGTGGCAACGGACCACCTTTTCTTATCTTTGTAACACTGAGCGGGACGAGGATCAACCAAAAATGTCTGGGTTCTCCAAAACATTGTACAGTAATCAATATGTGAACAGTCGCGAATACTTTTAGTTGTTTCCTTTCTCCAATTTTTACAATAAAACTAGTGAGCGGCACTGTAGAGCAAACAGAACACTTCACGCTGTCATTAGTTTAAAGCTTGTATAGTTTTTCCGACAGACGTCGCCAACACTGTGGCTTTGTCAGGGAGTAACAAGTATTCTTTAAACACTCTCTTTATATTAGTTACAAACTGATACTATAGGCCATGGCTAATCTATAAGATATTTGCATGACTCACAAGAGTGCAAAATGCGGTAACAGCGAAAAGAAAAAGGTTAACACGTTCTACCGGTCGGAAAAATATACAAGTTTAAACCAGTGACAGCGTGAAGTGTTCTGCTTGCTCTACAGTGCCGCTCACTAATTTTATTATAAAAAAATGTTTAAAAAAATAAATAAACAACTTAAAAGTGTTTTGAAATGGAAAAAAAGCTTTGCTTGAAACTGCCTGAGTGATAGTTAAATGTGAAAATACTCTCGGAAAAAGGCTAGAATGATTCTATATAGCTAGAAAATCAAAGGTTTAACCTCATTTTATGCCTCTGAGTTGACACAGAAGTCTCGTGAAAGTATGCCTTGACCTCAAGCAACCATAAGTTGGATAAATGTCAAAATTTAAAAGTTGTTTTTTCCTGGTTTAAGTGGAATCACGTTTATACATGACTTCCTCTCGGAACGGGCACATTCATTTCGACCTTGTCTGGAACATGTCGGAATCATCTCGCAAACAACAGCTCGTCTCTCCTGGGACAGTAATTTCTGTCCTTACTGTGTTTCTGTATTGTGCTGGTTTTATTAGAACAGAAAGGAAACTTCAAGAACAAAACCAGAGAATCGAGACGCTTGAGGCAAACTTGGCATTTAGAAGTTACGCACTAAAACAACTAAAGACACCGCAAGGCAAGTTTACAAGTGTTCTCTATATCTATTACACTGTATGACCTATATACATATTCGAAATAGACCTAATGACACAAAAAACCATACTACATTTAACATGTTTTGTCTTTCTAAATGTAAAATTAGGTTTTTCTTTGTTTGTTTTCTTTGTTTGTTTGTTGCTTGTTTGTTTGTTTACAAGTTTTCTGGCTTGTTGGTGGGAAGGATTTTACTCAAGGGCTTGATTGGGCAGGTATCCGAGATCTTTTATTCTGCTTACCCATTAACGTTCTACATCTTCACATCTTTGATTTATCTATATCTTTTCTCTCTGAGGGCTCCGGCGATCTTCGAGCATTCAAAAATATCTAAATTTCTATTGGTTGATGGAAAAGTAACAAGACACGCTCATGCAGGCAAGAAGTTTGCATTGTCCTAATGCGAAAACCTTATTTTTGGCAATTTCTTAGCTTGGTCAAAATCTATGCAGATATAATTCAAAACAGATCAAATTATATCATATGGAAAACATTTTTAACTATTTATAAGGTCTCAGTGCAAACAGAACGTGTTAGAATCTGGGAACAGAAACTTAATTTTCTTTTTACGTGAAGAATGTAAAGATTAACAAGTAATGTGAGTAGTTGGATCTAACTAAACAACTTAACTAAATAAGATTAAAACCTTGTTGTCAAGGCGTATCTTATCACCCATCTAGCTAATAGACCACTTTCATAATATGCCCATGGCGAGTGACCATAAACAAAGACTTCAAGTCGAGGTCAAGTTCCAAGTTCTCATACGTTTGCTGTATTTCGGTCTTTATAGCCTCGTACTAAAAGTTTTTGTTCATGGTCACTCGGGCGTATTATGAAAGTGGTCTATTGATAACCCAAGCTGCAGTAATTTGTCCCTTAATGTAACATAAACGCCAACTAAATTTCCATTTTCCACATTTGTACACAGCCACAACTGTTACCCTGTAAAATTCTGATAAACCGTTGTCAATTTAGTTTACTCGGAATAAGCTAAATACGAATTTGATTTAAACCCTGCGGTATGATTTATAATTAACTGCGAATGTTTTGTTTTTAGGTGACCTTAGTCCAGATTCAATTAAAGTTCTGCGTCACAAGAGAGCGGTAAATAACAAGGGAGACACAAGTAACACAACAAACTCGCGTGATGCTGACATCGAACACGGGTTAAAAGCTTTAACAATACTCGAGCGCTATTGTTTAGCTAGGTACCAGGCTTGTCCGCCGAGTCCACCAGGGCCCCAGGGGAGATCTGGGCCGAAAGGTGATAGTGGTCCAAGAGGCCCAACGGGAAAACAAGGACCTCGAGGGTTTATGGGATTAGAAGGTCCACCAGGTGCGCGAGGACCACCGGGAATAAGAGGAGCGAAAGGAAACACTGGTGACAGAGGAACGCAAGGAATGCCGGGACCAAGAGGACCGACAGGGAAACCTGGCCAATCAGTTGCCGCTCCTCACGTGATCATCACACCGCCATCATTGACTGTAAACGAAACTGATCACGTGACCTTCTACTGCTCAGCTACGGGAAATCCCCGACCCGTGATTGTATGGAAAAAGATGAACAAATCTCTGGCCAATATCAGATTAGAGATGATTTCGTCCGGACGGTTGAAAATCAACAATGTTCAGTCCAGTGACGGGGGAAACTACCAGTGTGAGGCACGAAACATTCTAGGAGTGGCGAAGTCTTATAGCTCCCTCATTGTTCACTGTAAGTTGTTGGATCCTAGTAGTAGCTCATAACAGGTGAAACAGTTAAAAATCAGCAATGTTCTACCTAAAAAAGGGTTCCACTGTCTTAACCGACTGTGCGAGGCACAACACATTTTGGGAATGGCACAATTTCACAGCTTTTTCGTAGTTTATGTAAGTTGAAGTAATTTTGCGACTAAAGTAGAATCATAAAATAGCCGCGAGGAAATAGTGGGACAGAAAAGTAGTGGTCCTGCATTTCTCTTCACTACTTGATAACGATTGTTGAGGACGGCCTCCAGGTCTTGATTTATTGTATATTGATTTGAGTCTTTCTGCTGTTTGTTTGTTTGTTTGCTTGTTCCTGTTTACATTTCATACCTTAGTTGCTGGTTGAACGTACTTTTCTCAAAAATGTATGTATCTACATATGTATGTGGCTAGAGGAGGGACATTGTTTTAAACCAACTTCATGACAAAGGTGCTGAATTTACGTTGTTGTTTTCCTTGGAGATAGTTCGCCCTCGTGTCACCCTACAGCCAAGTTCAGTTTACATTCAAGGAGGAAAGAATACTTCTCTTCCAAAATGTGTTGTCAATGGAAATCCTCCACCCAGTGTCACGTGGTCCAAGGTTCCGGGTCAGTTACCTGTCAACAGAAGCGTGATCGTCAACGGACAACTGAGCTTGATGAATGTACAGAAAAGTGACTCGGGACTCTACACCTGTCGTGCGTCAAACCTGCTGGGAACACAGGCCGCCCACACTCAACTGGTTGTTGTGTTTCCACCACAGTTTGAAACCAAGCCACCTTCGGCCGTTAACGGTTGGATTGGACAAACGTTACAAATAAACTGTTCAGGTAAGGGTGATCCCCGTCCTGTGGTGACCTGGAGACGGGTGGATGGACAGTTACCAGTTGGGAGAGCGGAGGTGCTCAGTGGTAATCTGGTGTTGAAACGAGTGACACTGAAGGATGCTGGGACGTACATATGCAAAGCTACAAGCGTTGGTTTACTGAAATTAAGTGCCAAAGCCGCAGTTAATGTCACTATCAAATGTAAGTTGGCTACATTGAGTAGCTGATGTTGTCTACATATTGCCCTTGTTATTTCAAATTTGAAAGTAATAAATGGTAACCTTGTTCTGAGGGGACTAGCAACAAAGGATTCTGGATTATACATATGTACAGCTACAATTGCACAAGTACTGAAAGCTCCTGAAGTAGCAGTTACTGTAACTGAAAAATGTACGTATCCAACAATAGTTCATGTTCCCAAGATATACTGAAGTGTTGAATTGTTAAATGATGTTTAAATGATTTGAATTAGTCTTGCGGTCACCGTTCTACGGCTTTTACAAGTTGGGTACTAAGAACAAGATTAGAAAAACGGCGGTTAACATACTCGGTATCATACCGACATGGTTGAACTAAATAATTTGTATGTCCGCCTATCTAGTGACTTGACTGTCATTCTAGTTGTTTTGGAGCAGACCATCTCGCTCTCACAAAGAAAATAGTTTTTTTAAACTTGTTTTAAAATATTTCCGAAATAGTTTATTTTGATCTCGCACGCCTATCAGCTACTGAACCATTCGGTTTGTTTTGTCTTTCAAGCGTGCTCTGAGTCACTGGGAGCAGCTTTTGGTGGAAAGTTGCCAAACTCGAATTTCACTGCATCGTCTCAATATAGTACAGATTACTTACCCCAAAACGGAAGGTTGAACCGTACAATATATGGAGCCTCCTGGTGTACAGACAGCTCCTCTATTGTCCCCAACAACTACCTGCAGGTTGACCTGGGAGCAGTGCATTGGGTTTGTGGCGTGGCAACACAGGGGAATCACCTTAACGTGGAGTGGGTCACCAGGTACAATCTCGCGGTATCGACTGACGGTGTCTCGTGGAACACATATCAGGAGAATGGCGTTAATAAGGTTAGTTTACTGTAAAAACCAAACGAAAAAATATACTGTGATTTTTTGAAATTTTCTGAACTTATCTAAAGTGACCGTGAGGAGAAAATTGGGGGCTGGGGAGTGGAGGGCGTCTTTAGGGATGGGAGTGTTGAAGTTCAGTTTTGTCAACCAAGGTTCTTCCTACTTTTTAGTAAAGCACTTTTCATACTGCATACAACTACTACATAAAAATGTTGTATGAGATCAAACGATTAAAAAATGTTGGTATTTGTTCACATTTGATCCAGTACCTGTCATTTAAAACCTTGGTCGGTGCGTGGGGAAAAGCGCATCAAAAATACTTAAGGTGAGCGATTGTTTCCTGTAGGTACTTTGATCCTGATAGAAAGTGACAGAGTATGTTTCAATAGTGTGAGAAAATATTGTACATTTTAAAAGATCTGTTGGCTTAAAGACTAGACCAGCCTTTAGCAAAACAATCGTTTTCCAAAGTAATTAAGTTGTTCACCGCTACGCAGACGAGTTGGGGTGAGCAGGCGCTCGATTTCTCGCCTTTCTCAGGTTAAATCGAGGTGCGAGATGGAGCGCGAGTGTGATCGTGAACCTTAGACGCCAAAGCACTACTAATCTGTTCTTATAATTAAATATACCTAAAGTAATCATGAGTTACAAACTTTGAAATATTAACGATACAGCGAGGAAAGCTAATTGATTCAAGTTTATTAAATATAAACTACTTAAAAAAAGTTTCCAGCACTATTATCAGTCATTTAACACAGAAGCTGGTGAAGTACTTTTTTGTACATGTATAACTGAACTAATAATAAAAGTCTTGATGCTGATTGGCTAAGAGCAGTGCTGTTTTGAGGATATTTAGTGCAAAAAAAGGAAATTTAGTGCAAAAAAGGAAATTTTTTAAGGTCCTTAAAATTACAAAACGAACAGTTTTTCTCCACTTTTGACAGATTGCAGTGTACTAAAATATTATGGTTTGTTGAATAAATTAACTTGTCACATGCTTCCTGTCGAAATTTTTTCATGTACACTTTTTATTATTATTAAGAACAAATTTAATAAGAACATTGAGGTTCAAATCGCCTGAAAAATAAGAACAAACTGAGGCTAAAAAATATTTCATTTAAAGTTTGTATGAGATTAATACAAGAACAAGAAGAAAAACAGAGCCAATAAGAACAAAATAAGAACATTTTGAGCCTGAAATATTCAAAAAAATTAGAACAATGAGTCTGAGCAAAATTTTACTGGTTCTTAATTTTAAAAAAAGTGTATATTATTTTAAACCCACGAGTTCAAATTTATTCCAAATTGCACTCGAAACCATATGATTTCCCATACAAACATTATTTTTGTGCAAACACATAGAAAACTACATTTCGTAATAAGGCAACTTGATATTTCTAATTGTTACTTCGCTGATCGTGCCTCCCCTTACAGGCTTTCTGAATGTTTTAAATGGTCTAAAATAAACAAGAGAATGCCGAAGGGCTGAATTGGTTACAACTTGTAATGATCCTCTTTTTCGAATGGTAATTGGCAAAACGGCACAAGTTTTAAATAAGCGTTACTAATAAACCACAACGTGGACACTGTTCAATGATGAAAAAACGAACCAACCGATTTTTTTTCTGTTTAGGATGTCGGGCGTCAGCGACAAAAGGCGCTAACAGCCACAAAATTCTAAAGATTATGCTTCCGAAATCTCTTGATGGCGATTCCGCGCAAGTCCGTTGACAGACCTGCGTGCCATTTACGGCAAAAGCCCTTTTTGATTCTCTCGAATAGTAAAATGTTCAAGAGTTCGCAGATTTTTCTTTCAGTTATGGGACCTACGTCAAAGTGCGCATGTCCAATATAATGTACAGTTAATGATGTATTGAAGCGCTTAGTTTGCTACAAACAGAACGGTTTTAACATAAACTACCCCTTTTATAACTTCAAAGGTATTTTTATATCTTTAGAAATATATTTCGCTGCAAAAACCGATTGCAGTCATTGGCAGAACGAAAGAAACACTTGTGAAAATATGATATCAACATTTTGCTTCAATAAGCTCACGTGACACCAGGATGGCCGAGTGGTTAAGGCGTTGGACTTAAGTTCCAATATGCGTATGCACGCGTGGGTTCGAACCCCACTCCTGGTATAACTTTTTTCAGATTTTTTTTAAAATCATACCTAATTTACAAGTTTTCTTTTCTTCCTTTCTGAATATTTTTT
>JAOEHT020019918.1:0-14679 GCA_025448195.2 Parazoanthus atlanticus | reverse complement strand
AGATACCACCACACGAAGTTCAATTACCAACTAATTATATCCATTTTAAAATCGCTTTTTACAAGCAAAAGATATTGCTTTTTAGTTAACGTTTGAAATCAGCTTTTTCTGCTTTGCTATTGGTTGTTCAAAACAGTGCGATTACAGACTTAAGACAGTGCGATTAATTCTGTAATCACTGCTGTTGGGAACCAATCATAATGCAGGAATCAGCAGTGATTTCAAAATGGATATAATTAATACTGTTATCACTTGATGCATTGCCAACGGCATTTGGAATTTCCATGCTTTTAGCAATATGAAAGCGTTTAGTTTTATCATGGTGTTGGGTGTGGTGACTTGGTGTGGCGGTGTCAGATGTTCAGATTGTGCCTACATTTGTGCCTGTACCTTGTGCTCTTGAAGATATTTGTGTTGTCTGTGCATATATCATGCTTCATTTCAGGGCTTGTTCAAATCAGTATTCTTATCCCTTGAAGGTGGAGTCAAGTCTACTGTAAGTGTCTATGTAACAAGCCGCCAAGAGTTTGCCCAATACGACAGGTGACTAGCTTTTGTTTCCTGAGCGTTGGATTAGAAAATTCTAAATGGAGAAAGCTTGTTCTTAGTAATAAATTAAATGTTGTACCATTTCTAAGGAATATGTTTACTGGCTTAGATATAACTTGGAGATATAAAAACCGTTTCTTGGCGAGAAGTAACTTTCAAATTTAGATATCAGCTTACATTTTCCTCGATTCTCAGTTTTAGAGGTGAATTATGAATCGAGTCCAAAAAATTAGTAGGAATCATGACGTTTGCCTTTGAAACTTATGGAATCATGAATAACGAGCAACGGCCAATGAATCATGAATAAGTTCGTTCACTGTAGAATGATTCATGAATCATGGAGAACATTTGTTGGTGAAACACGAATCACTGAATTAAAAAAGGTTAGGAATAATTAATATCTAAAGTCAAATGATTCTACTTCCATCCCCGACTCAGGTATTGCAGTTAAAACTTAAGCCAATTTTAACTTCTTGAAGGAGTACATGTGAACAAATTGACGCCGGTGGAAACGTGGAAGCTTGTGGGACTTGTTCACATTTGTGCGAATTTGTGGGACTTTGTGAAAACTTGTAGAAACTTGTAGGAAATCGTAGGAATTAAGTTATGAAAACGTTATCCGAAATTTGTAGAAACATGTTGGTTTTTGTAGAAACAGGTAGAAACGTATCGAAACTTGTGGAAATGTGTGGGAACTTGTGAGAACTTGCGGAAACTTGTTGAAACTTACAGGAATTTACGGAAAATTGTTGCCGTAAGGCCTAAAGCTTGTGGAAACTAGTGAGAACTTGTAGGAAGGTAAGAAGACCTGTGGAAATTTGTGGAAATGTGTAGGTTCTTGTAGAAACTTACGGGAACTTGCTTTAACCTAAGGAAACTTGTGGAAACTTGTAGGAAACTGAGAACTTGTGCGCACGAGTTTGTTGGAGTTTGTGGCAGCTTATAGAAACTTGTGGAGACCAATGAGGACTTGTAGGAAGCTATAGAAACCCGTGGAATCTTGTGTCAGCTTGTGGAAATTTGTAGAAACTTGTAGAGACATGTGAGGGGGCTTTTAAAGACACTACGTACTTATTGAGAAAAACTAATCAGTAAAGCCAGTGTTGAAGAGGCTAAATTAGCTGAAAGGCAAAACATCATAACGTTACTATTAACCGTTGTCTGTTTCTCCTTGATCGGCGCCCTCTTTACTTTGTACACATTTAGGTTGAGTTTCATCTAATGCACTTCAGAGTTTTCCTTTGTCTTGTCTGTTCTCGGAAATATCATATTTTCACTTCATTCTGTATTACTCTGTCACTATTTATGCCTTTCGGTATTCTTTCGTTCTTTACTTATTTTCCAATCTTTAATAGGAATGGAGCCCAGAGCTCTGTGACTGCACTTGTGATGAAAGGACTGTTAAACGTTGTGCTCGGAAAAAGAAGGGACTCGACCACAATTCGTGCACATGCGTGGATGTAGCAGCTTTGATGAGAGACAGCGAAGGTAAGTATTGTCATAGTTTATCAATTTGGTTATCTTCTTGGTATTGTTTGATCTAATATTGACATAACCAAATAGGTATGGTTCAAATTATGTAACTTCTCAACCCTCAAACTTTCACAGTAGCCCTCGAAGTTTTGCTTATCTGGACATCTGTTTATTTTTCTAACCTCTCTCAGCGGGCAGACTGTCATGCGAAAAAGTTGACTCCAAAAGGGGTTTGTTTTCCATTTGTGAATTTCGTGCACCTCGAAGAAAACAGATATGTTCGGTTTCTTTACTACCAAGTTGTCTTTAATTAGATAAACACAAAGGGGGAGGGGGTAAAAGTCTGGTAAAATAATGACGTCACCTCGTTGTGTTCCAGGTTCTGCTAATTCACGGACGTACATTACGCTGTTGGTCTTGCAGTCGTGTGTGATCGTCACTCTTGTATCTGTTCTTGTGCACTGGATACGAAAAAAACGTTGTCCACAAGGACATTCGACCAGTAAGTGTAAGTTGTTTTGTTTATCTTTCTACATTAGATAGTATAAACCACCAGTGTACGCTACTCAGTACTCGTCCTAATTTTATTATGACGTCATAGGCTGAACAATAACAGAAACAAGAATCACTCTGTTTTCAACTGAAGTCCAAATTAGTTTCTACTTTTCTTGCTTTATTTGACCAGAAGAACAGTTAAGTTGTAAGTTGAATCGAAAATCCTATCGCAGTGTTTTGCACGCTTGCTTACATTTTCTTTTACCTTACTTCAATCCCACAATGCAACGAAAACACATGTTTAAAAGTATATTGCTGTTCATCCTACAACTGCTGATATATTTCATAAAATCATCGATAGTTTTGATAAATTACATTTATCACCTCAATCAAGTACCAAACTGTAGCATGGCGCTTGTAGAGAGTTAGAAAAATGTAAACAAACAGTCACTTCTCGCCAATTTTAGCAGATTTTTTACCCAAACACTCATTTTTCTCACTATTCAGTGTTCAAAGTGTGTATTGATCAACAAAAGCAGATATGGATGGTATACATAAATCCGTATCTTCTCTCACAATTCGCTATTTTGCAATTTTGATAGACTCAACGTCAATCTCACCCCAAACTTAACTAAGAAACGAAGAATAATCAAATTATGCTTAACAGGTATTATTGTTTCCAGTAGAAAGAGTAGAAACTTTGCAGATTTTATTAAACGTTCAAAGTTTTGCAAAATAAAAGAAAAGGGTAAATATTAATTAAAAATTATCTAAAAAAGAATAAAAGATCCGTAATATTAATGCTAAATTGTTAAGGCTTACTGAGAAAAGGTCTGCAAGTGAAATCCGTCCCTCCTAATCTGATCAGCGATACCTATTTCCCTTTCGTAAACGGCGAAGGCATCTGTAACAGTCGATGGCATTTGTAACAGTCGAAGGCGTTTCCAACAACAGTCGATGCTATGTGTAACATATATGCAGTACAAAAATGATGAACGGCAATGAGCTGAGATGTTGCCGTAGTTGTAGTACTGGAACGCTTGCGGTCCCAGGTTTAATACTCCATCTTCAATACTTTTATCTTCGTTCTATTTTGCTTCTTTTTTCCATTTGGTTTCTTCTTTTAGGGGTTGGATTTTGGTTATGGTGGCGAGTTGGGGTTAGTATTAGTTATGTTTTCACGATCAGGACTGTGTCGTTTTCATGAAAATTGCAATGAACTGTTGTTCGAAATGACATCGACTGTTACAAGTCGCATCGACCGTACGTGTACGCGACGATGTCGCTTTATTCTAACCTCTTATTTTCTCAACTCATCATAGATACTAAGGCTTCCATTCGAGATTCGACGGACACGTTGAATTCTGACAGTACTGGGAAGAAACGAAGCTCGGCAGCCGGTTCGGTGACCATTGAAATGGGGGTTGAACGACAAAACAGCAAGACTTCTGAAGTCGACAGGGAAACAGATTTATGATAGGACAAATCATGTGCCTAGCCATTGTACAGTTATTTATTGGAACTATGCGCTGTTTCCAAAGATTTGTCGCTGCTGAACATCACCAACAGAGAAACTGCCTATTTGACGATTACAGCAAAATGTGTCAAACCTTGTAATGGACAGGGGGTCATTTTTATCTTAATTTTCATATTTTTTTACAGATAAAATACTTTGACGTTTCCTTATAAAGGATGCCTTATTATTTGAACTATAGCTGCTGTACGATTTATGTCTTAAGTAATTTCAAAAGAAATACTTTATGTCCATTACAACCTTGAAACTAAATTTGCAAGAATGACGTCGCTGTTTTTAATGTAGTTACCATGGCAACTAATTAATGACTACATAAACGCAACAAAATTAAGTAGAAAACATCAGTGGTTGCCCAGAAAAAAGCAGAAAAAATGAACCTTTTGGTCCATTTATGTTATCAAACAGGGGCTGGTCATGAGAGCGATATAAGCGAAGCTGAAACGAAGATGAAAAGATCAGTACAACGCTATAGCAACAGACGGCAGCCTGGTATTTTACACGTTCATCATACGAAACGGGAAAAAAGAGAATCTGCATTTTAATTATTCCCTAATACGAGAAGCGTGACTCATTTTTAGTACATTTTTTAAACAGATTACTCGTCTAATTTATTTTTGTAGTTTTGTATGAACTGAACATGAATTTTTTTCAAATTTTAAAACGGAGGTAACAAACATTAGCGTTTTAATTATAGAGTGTCATTACCCGAAGAATTGACAATGTAAATATTGGGCTTTATTACGAGAACTTTTGTGTATCTAGTTTGTATCTTATATCACCCAGAATTAAATGTATAGAAGTTTGCGACCAATTAGGAACGGACCATTTGATATCGTGAAGGAGGGGGATAAGTAAAATATTTTCTTAAAAGAAATATTGAAAGAACGACAAAAAATGTCTGTACACCGTTAAAGGTTAAAGAAATGTTTTGGAAAACCAGGGTAAAACTGGGAAAAACGCACACCGTTAAAGGTTAAAGAAATGTTTTGGAAAACCAGGGTAAAACTAGGAAAAACGCACACAGTTAAAGGTTAAAGAAATGTTTTGGAAAACCCGGAAAAACGTTTGCAGCTTAAGGTTTATCTACAAAAACAATGCACTAAAATCGTTCCTCCACTCCCGCCTCCCCTGAAATCAAATGGTCTGCCCTTTATCGTAAAGATAAGACACTTGTTTGTATCGATTTACGAATAATGTTTTAGTCTTCGAACTTTCTTTACACCACCAGATCTTTTCCAGGAAAAGCAAAGTATGTTCCTAAGAGCAACACAAGATAGTTCCCCAAAATACGGGGTTAGAAATACTATTATCTCACCTTGAGCTTACTTGAATGTTGAAAATTTCATAAATCTATTAACTATAGATTCAGCAGTATAATATTTGATAATATAGTTGTCATTACTTCTAAGTATTTAAATCTGTACAATAAATAACATTAAGTAAAAACCAATCAGTTCCAAACATACACTATTCCAAAAACGAACATTTTGTATCAGTTCCAAGCATACAATACCTCCAACGAACATTTTCGAAATTAAGGTCCCAAGAAACGCATTTTCATGCATTTTAAAAGCTTCTTACTTGTATTTATTTGCTTTTGAAAAATCCCAATTTTATGCACCGACGCATTTGAGGTAAATATTTAATAGTAGGTCAGCTACGGCTGAACGTTCTCTTGGGTACAAATTTAACCCTAGAAAGCTTTAGGGGGAGGGGTCAATCTCACCCCCTCCCTTTCGGTTTTTTTACGTCAAATTTGTGCCGTTTGACCAATTGCCAACTGAAAAGCTTTTGCACAACTGTTCCTTGATTGTGAAAACATCTTTTGACACTAATTAGATGACGCAATCATTGATGATGTCATCATGGCAAGTCACGGAAGTTGTTACATTTTTGTTAACTTTTTGAAATTCGTAAATCTTTTGTTGAAAATGATTGTAAACTTGCGATTTGTTGTTTTCTAGTTATTTCATAGTTTTAGATTATAAAATGATGTTTACTTACTATTTCCAAAATTAATGAAAATCACGAAAGTCGAAAATCCAAGATTCCAAGATGGCTGCCATTTTGAATTTTTGGATTTGTTACCATGGCAACAGCAGCCAATTAATTGACCATTTTTTGTATGGCAGTTAATTAGTGGGTAATGTACTAATTGCATGCCCAAAAGCATGCGCTAATTTTTAACCGTTTGGAAAATCACGGGGGGTGGGGGTTCAAGTCGATCATTCTCTCCCCTCAAGCATTCGTGTTTGGCAAAGTAGCTGAAGTAGGGTTAAAAGCTGGATCTTCTTGTGGCGGAGATCGCAAACAGTAATAAACCAAAAATATTCTTCAAGGCTGATTGCTTGCAACTTTTAATATCCAATATTTCGAATGGCAAAAGCAATCGTCTTCAGGAACAAGTTTTCATTTGAGGTAGCTCAAAAGATTCACACTTTTCTATAGTACAAACTGCTCCATAAAAATATCCCAGTTGAACACCTTGTAGAAAAATGCTCAAATCTAAAATTTAAGGTCAACATCTTTAATTGTTCAAAAGTTATTAGCATCTGAAATTTTGCATTTTTGGCCTTTTGGGGTAATCTGACTGGCTAGAAAGGGACACATGACTTCTAGACCTTGGAGGGAAATACAAAGTTATTATTTTTTATTTTTTATTTTTAGATGTAACTTTTGGAAATGTTTAAAAATTCAAACCAAAAGGAATGGATAAGTAGTAACAACACAATTCTTCCTATGGAGTCACGGAGAATCATCTAATATATTGAAAGTTTGACAGCTGTCAATCACGAACAGATCAAGGTAAAAGTCGATAAAAAAAGTTACTGTATCCAAATTTAAAGCTGTTTGATAATAGGTGCTTAATGTGAATTGTCATAAACTGTACGCATAACCGTTTTAATGGTATGATAATATATGCTTATTGTATGTAAAATATGTAAAAAACATGGAGACATTGACAATCATTTAACTTGCATAAAGTACAATAAATTAAACATGGCTATAAACACATCTTGTGGCAACAAATAATATGGACACATTACTGAAAACAGACTTGAAAAAGGTTCTGAATAATTAGGGTTTATGATACTTATTTCTTCCGAATTCCTTATGATTGACAGCCGTCTATCGTTTGACATACAAAGTTGGGTTGTTTGTGTCTTTGTAAGATGAATTGCACAGTTGCTACCTTTTGGTTTGAGTCTCGTATTTCTGAGTTAATTTATACAATATAAATATAAATAACAATTTTGAAATTCTCTCCAAAGGTCATGTGACCCATTTCAACCAATCAAAAATCTTGAGAAGGCCAAAAAATAAACTTTCAAATGCTCATAAATTATTTGACCTGAAAATTTCGATTTTAGCTTTTCTCTACATGGATGTTTAACTCACTGATCATTTTGGCGCATTATAATTTTAAGCGCTGACCCTTGTAAACGAACTTAAAGGATTGTGATGCAAACTAGACACCCATTTATTAGTTGAATTGTAAACTCCAAAAGTTATATATTTGTTTCTTCACTGAGTTCTCAATCGCGTTTTGCCCATTGTTTCGTGGTCAAGAATTCCTAAAGGCGTAACAGTTGTACAGAAGCAACTAATTTCCCTGGAAGTTTAAAAACTCTTACCGAGTTGTCGGCTATTGGCAACAGGATCAAAGCGAATCAACCCATAGCCGTTCATTAAAAAGAACAGCAAACACTCTCTCTTTGAGTAGCTAGCAGAATGCTTGTTTAAAATCTTGCGAGAAAAAAAATGTTTTGGGTACAAAACCACGCCACAAATGACTAGGCAACTTTTTGGATTACGAAAATGGTGATATTGAATCAATGCCTCAATTATCACGAATCTTGTATGAAGTGACAATTTTCTGGTTATTTTGAACTTAGCTTTCGCCACTATTTCTCATAGAAGTCTAAACTGATCACTGACTATAGCCTTCGTATTGGAGTTGGGTCTTAATTTGCGTGTGTATGGGATGAGTTGCATACTAATATAAACCTGATGCAAGGTTGCAGCTCGAAGGCCAACATCTTACGAAGTATAATATAGCTTCCATTCTGCTTCTCTCCATGTGAACGAACAACGTTAATGAATAATGAATCCAAACGGAAATGGACGGACCTACATGAAGAAAGAACTTGCAGGCTCTTACTCTGGCTGTGAGAATAAAATCACTACAACTTCCTTTGTTTAGTCTTCTAAACATCTTGTTCAGAAACTAGTTTTAATAATCTCTTACTCAAAACGTGAGACCAAGAAGGCGTGAGGGCAGTGCTAACTCCCTCAGCTTTGGTCAAATTTCACACTAGAATAAGGCCTAAGGGCGGTACTTACGTACCGCGTGGTGTTGGGCAATTGAATCCGCCTCAGCACCCTTGGACCAAGAAGTTATTTCAAAAATGTTTATAGCCCTTTTAGCTACAAAACCTACTTCAATTTATTACTTGCCGGTAAAATCCAACACATTTCCGGAACACGAACTGCTGAAACTGGTCCAAGGTTTCATTAAAATGTACGGTTTGGAGTTCTATTTCTGTTCTGCGTGGGTGACAAAAACGCAAGAAAATTGTTGATTCATCGCACATAATTTTGAGGTCTTTCAGGTTTTTTCAACTTCAAGTCATGGCAAAAAATAAATAAAAGGGAAGTGGTGTTTATTCTTTTGTAATTGGAAACACTTTTAATATAATCTAAGGAAAAGATAAATACATACATACATACATACATACATAAACTTTATTTCTTACTCGAACAGATAAATCAAGGAATAATTAATCATTTACAGTTCGCTAATCATAAATGAATAGTTAAAGTCTTGTCGAATGCCTTGTCCATTTATGATTAGCGAACTGTTAGCGAACTAGACTTCGGTTACAGATATTGCAGAAAGGAGTGAACTGAATAGAAATATACATTTACATTAATAATGATGACTGCATGGTTAAGGTAGCTAAATATAATGTAAAACTTATAATATTATATTTAGAAATAAACCTTCTTGGTTATGTGCTCTAGTAATGGCCTCTTCAAAAGTAATCTTTTAACCTTCAAGTACATCTGGTCAGTAACACACTTTGCAAAAATGTTCACAATCATCAAGCAAAGAAAAAATATTTATACACTAGTGAGTTTGAGAGCAAAAGTGATGAAAATAAAATTGTTTTATCTGAAATCGTGCTATAAACTTCTGTTTAGTGCTATTTCTGACCTGCGTGGACAAAAAAACAGGAAAAATGACGGTGGAACCAATCTGCGGTCAAAAATAATATCGAACGCGTGCTTCTTTTCCTTTGATTAGACACTCTCAAAAGATAGGAGGCTTAGATGATTTAATTATCAGCTCCTAACTTTTCATTTCTTGACAACACGCACGAGTGACTTCGGTTACAAACATAGTCCTACCATTTAATACGGACACCGTATTTAACAAGGCAAACAGAACAATGAGTGTGATAAGGGCGATGTCCGTAGGTGGGTCCCATAGAGGCTTTACCGTAGCTGACTCAACATTTCAACCGCTAGCAGCCGAAATTAGCATCACACTCATATCTTCTGCTTCTAATTAGAATCCGAGATCCAGTTGAAAAGACGTTCCGAACCAACCAAGCTGGTTTTGAGAAACCTCAAGAATCAAAGCTTTTACAATTACAACTCACTCTATAAACATCATGTAGGTTTAAAGAGTATGGTCTCATGTTGCTTATAACTACAGCGGTTAGTTAATAGAACGTCTTACATTAAAACTAAATTTCATAAGAGAATAAAAATAATAAATGATAATAATGGTACGGGTATGGTACGTTAAGGGTATTGCTACTGGTAATGGTAATTGTACTGGTGCTGGTACCGGTATTGGTACGTGAATGGTACTGGTACTGGTATTAGTACTGGTAATAGTACCGGCACGGTGATGGTAATGGTATCGGCAACAGTAATGGCACTAGTACTGGTAATGGTAATAGTAAAGATTTTAAAATGGTAATGCTAATACTACTGCTACTGCTATTGGTAATGCTAAAGCCAACGCTAAAACTAATGCTAATGCTAATGCTAGTGTTCACGGTAAAGCTAATATGGTAAAGGCACTGGTACTGGCACTGGTTTTGGTGTTGGTACTGCTAATGCTAATGCTAATGGTAATGCTAAAGCTAACGCTAAAACTAATGCTAATGGTAGAGCTAATGCTAATGCTAGTATTAACGGTAAAGGTAATATGGCAAAGCCACTGGTACTGGCACTGGTATTGGTACTGATACTGGCACTGGTACTGGTAGTTACACTGGTACTGGTACTTGTACTGACACTGGTACTGGCACTGGTACTAACACTGGTACTGTTACTAACACTGGTACTGTTACTGGTACTCACACTGGCACTGATACTAACACTGGTACTGGTACTAACACTGGTACTGGTATTAGTCTGTTCTAACACTGGTACTGGTACTTGTACTGACACTGGTACTGGCACTGGTACTAACACTGGTACTGGTACTAACACTGGTATTGGTACTGGTACTAACACTTGTACTGGTACTAACACTGGTACTCACACTGGTACTGGTACTAAAACTGGTATTGGTAGTGGCACTGGTTTTGGTACTGCTACTGCTATTGGTAATGCTAAAGCTAACGCTAAAACTAATGCTAATGCTAGAACTAATGTTAACGGTAAAGGTAATATGGTAAGGGCACTGGTACTGGTACTGGCAGTGGTATTGGTACTGGTACTGGTACTGACACTGGTACTGGTACGTTAATGGTACTGATACTGGTAACGTTAACGGTAATGGTAATAGTAATGGTTTGGTAATGGTGTTTGTACTGGTACTGGTACTGGTACTGGTAAAGGTAAAGGTAAAGGTAATGACAATGGTATTGGTAATGGTAAAGGTAAAGGTTACGGTTACGGTTCGATTATTATTGGTAATGTTAATGGCAATGGTAATAAGCCGTGACGATATTATAGACATTGACAACAATAATGACAATGATAGTGGCAGTGACAGTTGTATACTATACTGTTTTTGTGATGGTGCAAGGCAGAGCAAGTTACTTGGTTGTCATGGCGACGGATGTTTTTGTGTGTAATTTTTAGAGCAAAAACAGCCAATTCGTAGTGAATGTTCTTCATTTTTAAATTTGTTTCATTCGTTAACTACATTTTGCTCAAAATGAGAACAAGTGCATAACTAGAAAAAGAAAAACTAAATTTTTCAGAGAAGAATTATAGACAGTAACTCTATGCAAGAAACTTAAAAAGATATCAGTAATACTAAAGTTACTTCTCAGCAATAAAACAATTAAGTGGATAAACATGGTCGAAGAAATCTTTTGTAAAAACACCTCTTTATTGAATCTGAAATTAGAAGATTTTAGGTTTATTGCATAGACCATAATTTTTCTGACAACATCTGATTATTTAAAGTTGATATATTGGAGCACGTAAGTTTTAGAACTGCTATAGCTGGAAAAGGCCACTTTTTCCATAGTTATATGATGATAGCTGGTTGCTATGGTAACCAGTTTAGTAAATAGCTGCTTCGACAAACTGCAGTTTCAGCGTGTAAATACATGAGACTACTCGGATGTTTCTTAAGCTTATATTTAAAAATATGTACTTTTTTGGTATACTACCCCTTAAAACATTTTTCTGATGCAGTAAATGCTGCTTGTCCGTGTCCCATTGTATAAATACCCCTTTTCTAAGATAATCATGGAATAACAACAATAAAAACCATATCATTTTCATGTTCAAGATATTAAGCATATTTAGTAACAGCCTGTCGATATTCTTAAAACTAAGTTAAAGCTGCAGGAGTATTCCAAGTATATCAACAATGCAAAACTGTTCACAGACAATGACAATGACATTTTTTTATTTGGACCATAATTTACAATACTTTATCTATGTATCTTAACTAGCTTTGTTGTAAGGTGTTAGCTAAACACTTTTACGATGAATGATAAGTTTTCAAGAACATTTTACGGAGATACAGATATTAAAAGACATATGCGAACAAACCTCTGCAAAACTAGTTTATCTTTTCGAAAATAAAACCTGTATGTAAGTAGTAAATCTGTGGTTTGATCAACAAGTGTTGATGTGGATCTCGTTCGCCGCCAGGCTCAGTTGAAATTTGACGTGTCGAGCGTTACCTCTTCCGACCTGAGCACCAATACTTGAACTTATCAATTCACCAACTTGAATTCACACACAATGAATACAAGAAAGGTCAAATAAACACAAACAGTTCTTTCTGAACCACAAGGTGATTGTCCAACAGAAAGTAAACTACGAAAAAGTTTTTTGTTGGTCATCAACCTAAAAATAACTAAGTAAACAGTTTTGAAAAGCTAATCTATAAATTGCTATTTTTGCTTCTTAGGAGTTGTTTATCATTTAGTTGTATTGTTTTGTTTTGTACGTCAGTTCCACGTGATGGTCCCTCCCTTGTGGGATTATTTGAATATATGTAAATGTCAAAAAGACCCAACAAAAATAAACCCGGATACCTTTTTGATCTGCTTATGAATCAGTTACCGAGTTAGAAACTAGCACGTATTTCGAGTTTGTGGTCTTTAAGAGGTGGCATTTAGTATTACGGGAATTGGTCTAGTCGTTTTGAATAGCTAACAAAAGGTTGGTGCCACAATATTGTCAGTATCTGTTCCTTATTTATAATTATACTTAACAAATGCGCGAAACCGCGACAACAAAACGCAACACTATTCAGCAATACCGGAAGTTATGAATATGAACAAACGTCACGCCGGTTTGCTCACAAACAGAATTATGAAAACAAGTCTTTTCGGCCCGTACCAAAGTGACCTTTTTCGACAATGGAGCGAAGCGATGCTATAATTACTTACTGTTTATATGTCATGTGGCGATGCATGCATAATTCCCTTTTGGTCTGCTTATTGGCGATGGCTTATGGGCTGCACGTGCATACAAGACACCATGGCGCCCACGCGCGCACAAACCGAAACCGAATGTAAAATCAAACTTAAGTGATTCCGTCATCTTTAGCAATTTCCGCGTGGATTGTTACATGTACAGGGTTGAGTGGTCTGTAACGACTGATCACGAGTTATCGAAAGCAAGCACAACTCCTTCCTGCATATCATGTGCGCCGCTTGTGTAACGTAATGTATTCTTAGACTTAGTATCGGGATTCCCCGGCACTTGTGTGTGCATGTGATAATCGGTGTTCCACTGATAGGCATACGATAAACCCATATAATCTGAGGTCCCCGGCACTCCTAGACCCTTGTCTGTGATAACAGGGGGTTAATGTTCCGAGAAAGATTCCTGTGACGATGATACGTCATAGCTTTTCTATTGTAAATTCCTGAAGAAATGCTCGTGTGCTCATCGGTTCACATCAAACAATACCTTGATCGATACAATTCAAAAATTGAATATACCCGTTCTACGCCATTTCTTTCGTCCCCTTTTTTTTGGCCCACTGTGTGATTTGAACCTACGCTACTCGACTGTTTGTGTACACTCACCTAACCACTAAACTAACAAGTCGATTACACCAGAGCTGAACGACGTAGAACTGGTCTATTCAATTTTTGAATTGTATCGATCAAGGTATTGTTTGTTGTGAACCAATGAACACACGAGCTTTTTTGCAGGAATCTATGACGTATCAGCGTCACAGGAATCTTTCTCAATGTTCCTCGGTCAACACATGTGATAATCGCGGATTTCCCCGGCACTCCTTGTGTGCGATAATCGGGGTTCCTCGCCAGGCAGACACTCCTTGTTTGTGATCATTGCATCTGGGTTCACCGGCACTCCTTGTGCTGTGTAATAAAGGGGTTCCCCAGGTCTCCGCTCCTTACGTCTTACAGGTGTGATCAGAATTTGGGTTCCTCGGGTCGACACTCCTTTTGTGTGATCAATGAATCGGGATTACCCGCCATGCATTCCTAGTGCTACTTTGGTAGTACAACTGTACGTACAGTTGACTCTTGATAACTCGAACCCTCCATATGTCGAACCTCCCACTAACTCGAATTAAACTCGTTCTCTTCAAGCCAATTTCTCACTGATTTACTCTCGATAACTCGAACTCCCGATAACTCAAATCTTTCTACGTTTCCCTTGAAGGTTCGAGTTATCGGGGGTCAACTGTAATTGCAAAATCACATGATCGCCGGACAAATTTCCCATTTTGACAGACCCAATTTTAGGACTCAGTTTAATTAGGACTGGTCTTAATTTAGGACTGCTCTCAATTTAGGACTGGAAATAGGCTTCAGTCGTTTGGTATTTCACAACTTGAAATAAATTTTACGAAGAGGAAGCGGTTTTATAAAGAAAAGTGTAACCTCTAAATATATCTATTCCTTTAGGTACCATATTGGTACACATACCATTTCTATAATGCTGTTTACTTTTTTAGAACTGACTCACTATCAGCTCAAAACAAATTCCTACTGTTTAGTCACGGTCAATTGCACGAATCACATTTATATTGATGACCGACGATTGAAGTCTTCACTAGGATTCTTCAAGAACTAAAAATATATTATTCAAACGGAGATAGATAGATAGATAGATAGATAGATAGATAGATAGATAGATAGATAGATAGATAGATA
>JAOEHT020019810.1:0-14687 GCA_025448195.2 Parazoanthus atlanticus | reverse complement strand
TTTTAGGAAAAGTCACCAACTTTGGTTTTCCTACCGTTTTCCGCTAGAGAATAACAACAAAAAATGCGAGTGGGGGGCTGATTCAGCCCCCCCCAGTCTGGATAGGGTTAAAAATATACATGGCAGTTAAGAACAAACTAAGAACATTTTGAGCCTCAAATTGCTGAAAAAAATAAGAACATTTTACTGGTTCTTAATAAAAAAAGTGTTGAGCAAGTTCATTATTGTTGCCTCATATTCTTTATATTACATATGGAAGCAAAAATATTTTATTGAAACCTCAAACTTAAAATATATGATTACTTGGAAGCTAAAAGTTTATTTTAAGGGTAACTTATTATGAGTAGATACCAAACCGCAACTAAGATTGAAGCTGTCGTGCCTCGCTGCAAAAATTTATTGCTTATCTTAAAACTATTTATTTACAAACAGGTGGCCATCATTATCCGCAGTTCTCCGAATCTCAGCAGATACCAGTTCATAATACCTAGAAAAAGAAAGCCAAGAAAACAAGAGCAGTTTGGCTTCCTTTCTATTTACTCAAACAAAAATGATCCTATTGAAACGTGTAACGTTTTTGCTTTGATTAATAAAATGTCCGAATCTTTTCAAACTATTTTTCTGAAAAATATTAGTAAATGATGGGAAAAGATCCAATGTTCTTGTGCATTAATTGTTAAAGATCGAGCTTCGTAGTTTGGGAAGTTGTTACGCGACAATAATAACTAACTCTTAGTTTTAATGTATTATCTTGTGCACCGTCTGAAGATACTCAGCAATGCACAGTAAAACGCTGGCACATTTTTCTAATATATCTGTTCCAAAGAAATAAATAAAATCATACTGAGTGAACGTACAAGTCGCTGGGTGTTTTGGCCGCCCAATAAATTTAGAACTCCAGCCAATCACAGTTCTAAATTTAGAAGGCTCCAGCCAATCAGAGCACGCGGTTTTTTTTGTATCCGGTTATTTTTAACTTGTTATTGAAGTTGAACAACGCATTTAGATATGTTGTCATATTAGTTTGCTGCAAGTCCCGTTTGACTTGCAGAAGTTTTGTCTTACTGAAAGTTTCTCAAAAGTATTTACAAACTGGTTGTGTTAAGACATCTACAGGATCATGCTTCATCGGGTTTTGTTCTTGTGCAGAGTATTTATTACTGATGTAAAGGATATTGCCTTAAAATATTTTTAAACCTGAGTAATCGCTACAAAAAGGAGACGTTTCTCGCCTCAGGTAAGTTTTGGTTATTTATCCTCTTTACATGACTCCATTAAGATTTCGTCCTGATCAAACAACATTTGCACGAATTTATTTAAATAATCTGTCCACGACAATACATATAGGCTACGTTTTTCAGCTTGTTGTAAAACTATAAAGTTTTTGCAAGTTTTGCAAACTGTTGACTTTTTCACCTGCATTTTTGCGACCAACAAAGAGATTACCATTCGAACTTGAATTCTGGGTTTTTATGGCAAGCGCGTTTTACAAAAATTGTTAGAAATCTTTTACGTGTCTATTTCTTCTAAATTTCTCACAAGCACTTGCTTTGGTGCATATTATTTGACCTTCATTAACAAGAATCGTGTTCTATAGAAGTTCAGAACTTCTATGTGTTTTACTCAAACTAGTTTATGTCATATTTTTCTGTTTTGCGTATTGCAAATTCATTATTACAGTTCATATTTTCTTACGTTAAACTTACGATGCAAGTCCTATTTTAAGTCTCAAAAATGTAAATCAGTATGCAGTTGCTTGATGGTTTGAGATATACCTGCTTGAGGTAACTTATTTTGAGCCAGTCCTATTTCCGAGTTTTCAGTCGAACAGGTGTTCGCGATAGACCAGTTCCCCGAATTGCAGGAGACACCGATGCATAACAATGAAAAATAGAACCAAGATATCAAGAACAGTTACGTTATTTTTATAGACTCAAAACAATTGTCTTAGTTTATTGGTTTTTGGACTATTTGTTTTCTAGTTATGATCGACAAATGTTGTAACAATAACCAAAAATGGTGGAACTATTTTTGTGTGCTTACTGAATCAAAATGAGACTCAAGATTGTGTTTTAGGAAGTTGTACACACCGAAAAAAACTGAACTAATTTATTGTTTTAATGTGTTGTCAGAAATAGTTATAAGATGCGCGCTGCAAATACTCAGCGACGCACCAAAAGCGCTACTGAGCGTCATATCCAGAGTATTCGTTCATTAAGAAACAAATATAGTTGTTATAAACTAACATCTCGCCCATATACGATAGAATAAGATCAGTGTTCATGTTTGAAACGTTTTTGTGCAAACTGGAAGTCGTCAACTCAACTATTTATTTTTGTGGTGGCTCCCAGACTCTTTCGTTCCTCCATCAGGCCTGGTTGGACAATCGGAATAACGCAAATCAAGATGACAAACTTCTTGAAACTTGCAAAACCAAGAACATTTTGCAAAAAGCAAGAGTTTAAACTTTATTCAGTTATCTTTCTCTTCTTCGTCGACTTTAAAAGGTCAAATGCTAAATTTTTTTGTCGAAAAAAGTTCCAGGCTGCTTACTTTAGCTGCTAAAATGGGTTTTCGAGACGCCATCTTAGCTCTAACTCACGCATGTGCAGTTGTTCATCCAACATATCACCAGGTTGGAAAACTGGCTCCACGTCGAAAGTATAGCTAGTTGGTTGTTAATTTAACAGACTGCTTTGAAGATATAAGCGATGGTATGAATAACGTGCCTTGTGTATATATGTATAACCGGTAAATGACAAGGGTTTTGATCATCCTGATTCCGAGTTGAGCACGTTAAGTATATACTAAGAATTTTTATCATTCCAACGGGAACAAACGGAAATTCTGTAATCTTACTCTTTCAAAGTACTACCCAAAAATCATTCGGCATGTTCAGAGAGTTATCTTTTAGCATGTTTTCACCAATTATTTCATCTTTTATTTGTCAGTTATGGGAGTGAAGTCACTTCACTCCGGCCCATAACTGACAAATGATACACTTGATATTGACGCCGTTTGTTTTGTGTCACAATTTTGTATTCAAATAAACGCTTTTCTGCTTCTTATTGTAGGCATAAAATAGAAATTGGGTTTTTATGGGGCTAAGTCAGAGATTGAGCCTGAATTTGTTTTTTACTTGTTATTAAAATTGGTGCAAATCTGATCCTCGATGTTCTTATAAACATTTGTTCTTGACAAGAAGAGAGTGTGCATTGCAAAATGAGAAGCAAAAATCAATTTCGACTATATACTCGAGAAAACATATTCTCAACAGTACTTGATATTATTTCTTTATTAAAAATCTGTGAATTTAAAAACTTAAGCAAGAGCCTTTACAACAATGCTGTTGTGTCATTGTGCAATCAGAGTGTTGTCTTTCTAGTACGTTTTATTTTATCATTTATTGTTTGTGGGAGTTGAATATTTCGAGTTTTGTTCTGCTTTCTTGGATATAGACTTACTGAATATGTGTTAATGACGGACAGACAAAGTAAGGATATAAGAAATTGAAAGCACGGATTACTTTTGTTTCCACATCCATTAAAAAACTGAAATAATATGAACTGACGAAAAAAATTTTCAGATATTTTAATTAGCCAGTATCTGCCCCATGTGCTATCCTCGGTATTTGTATAGACGACATTCTGTAAAGTTGTTGTAGACTTTACAATGTTATATTTGGTATTGGAGGCTTTCCACACATGCAAATCATCCATTTTAATGTATAAAAACTTTGTGTACAGTCGTGCAGTTGACTTACTGACGTTTAACGAACTCATATATTTTTGCAGTAGATCTGACTGGCTTTTGAAATTTAAAACACCGTGTTGAGAATGCCAAACTTTATATAGACGTCAGGGCAGCTTAAACAAACAAATACAGTGTTAAGATTTTAGAATTATATGATATTGCGAAATTATATTTTACAATAAATTTGTGCCTCATTAACACTGGTGTAGCGGGTACAGGAAAGAACAATTCTCATCATTGCTATCCGCAGCCTCTTGTATTGTTACAGCCTCTCTGTATTGTTACAGCCACAACTTGTAAAGCTTCTTATATAACATCCAAGGTGTGACAATTCATTCATTGTTAAGACTGCCAGTTGGTTCACGAGGAGAAGAAGACCTTAAGAGCCAGTCCTTGTGTAGATTACACGAGAATCTCAGAGGAATTGATTGCGTTATTATAGAAAAATATTATAAGCTTGGTCAAGTTACTTTTGGCTGGATTGTCTAGCGATGCAAGCAAGCAAATTGATTTCACGATGAAGTCCTTGGAAGCACTGAATCTCTCATTCAGGCTACCACCTGTTGGTGATAAACCCTTGAACCATACAAGATTTTCCAAAGACTACTAAGTATACAGAGGGTTTGATCAAGTGGTTACATTAGCTGTTATATGAGCGCGTGCAGGATCCAAACCTTGAACAAGAATAGTTCAAAGACTTGCTGTTGAAGCTTAGAAGAAGATAATTTTACAAGCAGATTGGAAATTGCTTTTTACTCACCAGCCATCACTTATTTCAGATTTGACAGTGCTCAAAGATACAGTAAGATTATTCTTGGATTATTCTATGGCAAGTTGCAAATTGCAAGTTACAATAGTGAGAAACCAACTAAACTCGATAAACCAGTAGCTCACATTAATGCACGCCATTCATCAGCTGTAGCAAAGTCAAATGAGTGCTGATGATTTGTCACTGGTTTAGAATCCACAGTGGTGTTTCTGGCTATGTATGCTAAGGTTATGTTGACTATGAACTAATGGCCAAAAGTGGGTCTTTGTAATGTTGTAACTGGAAGAGTTGTTGATATCATTTGTCAAGTTAACCACTAACCTTCCCATTACTTGGATTGTTCAGCTTGATAACTACAGTGGGCCTTCCCAAGTGGCACTCGACCATCATGTGTACCATTATGCCTAACTATTGTCTCATCACAAATGCCAAACACATCTCATGAAAGGTAGCAGTTGCCCCTTGGACTTGCATAAGCTCTAACAATACACATGAGCCAGGGACTAGCTCTTTTCAAGACATGGACGATATTAGTAAATCGAAAAGGACAGCTGAAGCTGTTTATGTTGCAAAAAGCAGAGTAAAGACAATGTGATCATCGGTTACTGAACCTATGACTTATGAAAGAATAACCAGCTTAAAGAAGCCAGCCAGTTTGCAATTCAGACGAGAAGATCAAGAAGCTAGACTAGACATTTTAGCACAGTTAAATACAGTGCATATTTAATTTGATTTGTTGAGTATACAAAAGAGGGAGTTGCGTTTCCACCCCAACAATTGAATGACATTGCGAATCATCTTTCCAGGTGCTCAAAGAGGTCTTGCATCTTGATTAACTGGGTAAGAAATGTTTGTTTGCAATAGTTCTATATGTGCATTATATTCCCCGCCCCAGTTTATACCCTTCCCCTTCAAAACATTTAAAAACTTTATAGATAAGCAGAAAAAACTAAAGATCATAATTATGAATAACGGCTTCACAGAAAAAATATATTTGTATTTGTTTGGATGACACTCCTGTTACTTGGTATTATACAACAAAAAGAAATGAACATTACCAAAACGTATTTAGATATGTCTTTGTGGAGTTAACAGTTCCAAGGTATGCCATGTATCTGCTGCAATGTTTGTTACCACAGTATTCCTCGCTGGTGTTGATGGATATACTGAATTGTTTTATCTGTTCTAAGAATAACAACCACACTGTGGAAAACTGACTACAGACCGAGAATTTTACAGCATTACCTTATAATACTGCACAGAATGCCGGTGACTACCGTGCCTTTTTTATTTTTTTAATTTACGATATTTACGGAAAGATCAAAACCGAGGGAGAGATAAGAATAGGACTCGAAGTAAATGTCTCCTAGGGCGGTCAGATAAACTTAATGTACAGATAAAACATAATAATAATGTAAAAAATACTAAATGGGAGAGACGTGCGACCCCAATCTTGTTCGACTTCATTTGAAGGACTTGGTGCTCTACAGTAAGAAAAAATGCTAAATATGTTGTAATGGATTGTAAGATAATGCCTGCTAGGTAACATGTTTTACATTTATTCCAGGGAATCTCTAACAGCTTGGGCCAGTGCACGACTACCTTGTAATTGTGGCATATTTCTAGACTGGTAAAAATGTAACCAAGCGCTACAGATACTAGTGTTGTTATATATAGCAACATTTTGCATGCATATGTGGAGATACCTAAGATAGTAAAAACAGAGTAAACAATTCATGCACACATTGTATTAACTGAATGCTACTCAAAGTGCCTTCTGTTGTAGATGTAGATTTGCCTAACTGTTCGCCTATTGAACTGCATGGTTATTGACAAATGTGATAAAAGCAGCAATGAAATGACTTCAATAGCATCTTTCAAATGGAATGCATCCCTTATTATCAGATCTCTAATTTAACACTATGTCAAATATGACATGCTTTAATATTTTTTTTGAGATATTATTTTATAATGAAATGAAAACAAGTTTTACACAAAGATATTTGAGGAGAATCAACAGTTGTACTGTTCAGAAATATAACCATGTGAAGACAGTTGAAATAATTGTCCATAATAAGTCTAATAGCATTTTTCTTTTGCAAACCAAGTTCAGTTATCATTGATTTTTCTTCCGTCACCACTACTGCTTTCGCCGAGTTTACGTCGCTTACGTCCCAGTATTACACAATCTAAATCAGAACTACGAAAAGAGAAGAACGAACCCTCATTCCCAGGCCCCGCAAATATAGCTCTTTGGTAGAAATAGCACACAAACGAGGCTACCGCTTCTGCAGCTTTCGTCCAGTTGATTCTAGGTTGTAGTAATGTTTCTGTTCATGCTTTCGCTACTGCTTCTGTTGATTTTGTTAAGTGCTGATTCTGATTCTTTCTATAATAATAATAATAATAATAATAATAATAATAATAATAATAATAATAATAATAATAGTAATTCATAGTATCAATAATAATAATAATAGTAATAATAATACAGTAATAATATAGATAATATAAATAATATGAAAGATTATAATAGATATACAACTTTATTTCCTGAGAATGGCACATGAAAACTGATGAATTAATGTCTGTCGAATAATTACGATAAAAGTTACATTAATACTGTAAGCCTATATATCTAACTATTTGCAATAAAAAGTTCATACCAAAGCTATGTTCTATCTTATTCGCTAGAGTTTTTAAGCATCTTTAAATTTGGTTTCTTTGTGCTTTGATCAGTTTGCACTCAAAAACGGCAGAAAAGCTGTTGATAATCCTATATTTCGAATGGAGATCGTGGACACAAGATTAATTTCATTGCGTGGGTTGCCCTAGAAAGAGACTGCATGAAGAGTTCTCAGATAGCTAAGATATAAATACTCGTTGTTTTGTTTTGTTGCTGTTGAGTTTGAACCAGTCAATAAATGATTTGATCAATTATGCAAATTGAAAAGGTGCTTTTGTTCGTGCACAGGCTACATTATCATTGCAAAGATAGCGGCCGTCAATATGTTTTAGAACTTGGATCGATTACCATCTGTTTTATTTCCTAGTGAGGAGTTGGGCTGCTTGCTCGTTATTTCTAAGTTTATTCTGTTTGCAGCAACAGTTACAGCCTCTGTCCATGTTTGTTTCTATCAACATGTGCAAGGTTTCATCTATAACTGTGGGTGAATTGTTCTGCAAGGGAAAAGTTTCTCAGATCAGGTACGAATTTCCTCTATGTTCTCTTCACAGTAGCTTATTTTAATATTTTGTCCTAATTTGGCAAGAATATGAACGATATCTTATATTACTATTTTTAATAACATGTTTTGTTGGCTACGTTTTCAATCTGTGGACAAATAAAGTTTTTTCAAGTCACGCAAACTTTTAAAATTAAAAAGAAACTTTTTCATCTGAAGATTTGCCGAATCAACAAATATATAACAGGTCAAACACAAAATGTGGTTTTCATACCAAATCGTTTTTGAAAATGCGTATATTCAAATTCCCCAAAATGTTTTCCAATATCTGCAAACAAACTTAACGCAATAAGGAATGGGTTCACCGAACTAATTTTTAAGTAATTTTTGTTAGTGATCGATAAAACTGGGTGTTTTGGCCTCCCAGTAATCTCTTCACAGTAGCTTATTTTAATATTTTTTCCTGATTTGGCAAAAATATGAACGGTATCTTATATTACCCATTTAGATGGCATGTTTTGTTAGCTACGTTTTCAAGTTGTACATGGACAAACTATAAAAGATTTTGCAAGTCACGTAAACTTTTGAAGATTAAAAGAAACTTTTTCATCTGAAGATTTGCAATCAACAAATGTATAACAGGTCAAGCACAAAATTTGGTTTTTGAAAAGCATTGATTTCTATTAGAAATCTTTTTCATGTTTATTCTCTCCAAACCTATAAAACGCCTGCGTAGGTCTTGGTAGCCAGATAAGTGTTTCCTTAATACGAGTTCATAAAACCGTCTCTGGGAGAATGTGCACTATATATTTTAATCGCATAGGCATACTTTTCAAGAGTATTTGTTGTCTTGGTACGTAAGAATTTCTATCTATTTTACTCAAACTGTTTTGTCCCAATATTTGAGTATTTAATGTAGAACAAGTTCATTATTGATTTTTGTAGCCTCACATTATATCTATACTAAGAATATGGATGCAAACTTATTTTATTGAAACCTCAAACTTAAAATTTATGGTTGCTTGGAAGCTAAAAATTTTCGATAAGGTACTTATTATGAGTAGATACCCAATCGCAACTAAGACTTGAAGCTGTCTTGCCGTGTTGCAATAATTCATTGGTTGTTTTAAAATATTTATTTACAAACAGGTGGTCATAATTATCCGCAGTTCTCCGAATTTCAACAGATACAAGTTCATAATACCGAGAAAATGAAAGCCAAGAAAAAAAGCAGTTTGGCTACCTTTCTATTACTCAAACAAAAATGATCCTGATCCTATTTAAACATATAACGCTTTTTGGTTTGATTAACAAAATATCCGAATCTTTTTAGACTATTTTTCTGAAAAATATCAGTAAATGGTAGGAAAAGATGCAACGTCAGTTTTTGGTGCATTTATTGTTAAAGATCGAGCTTTGTAGTTTGGGAAGTTGTTACGCGATAATAATATTAACTAATTCTTAGTTTTTAATGCATTATCTTGTGCACTCGTCTGAAGATTCTCACAACGCACAGTAAAACGCTGGCACATTCTCCTAATATATTTTTTCCAAAGAAACAAATAAAATCATACTGAATGAAGGCACATGTGATTGTCGCTCATCTTTGGCAAAAATAATATTAGTTTTGCGTAAAAAGTATTTTCTCGCATAACGGAAGTCGTCGATCCAATAGATTCTATAGAATTCTATAGTGGGTCCCAGACTTCTTCGTTTACTGCGGCTGGCCAAGTCCACTATATGACCAGCATATATACGGTATATAGTCATGGTTGGTTTGACTTGAAGATCGAACGATGGTATGAAGAACGTGTATTTAAAAGGGCTCTTTCACGGCTTTGTGCATGCTCAGAGGTTTTTTGATAAGAAAACTAATTTTTATAATATCTATGAACAGGCACTGTTCAGATACAAATCTAAGGTTTTCAAGAGGAAAATGTTACGGATGGTCTGTTTTGGGTGGCGATAAAGTCGGATTGTAACTATTTGTCCTGTTATAGATCATCTTGATTTATGTTCAGTGCGGAACACAAAGTAATGAACTAGTTTAACATGTATTCAACTTTGGCAGAAGTGATTGATCAAGGTCCTTTTGGTGGATTAGGATGTCTTCTTTTACAAATCTTTGGATAATTACCGTAAGAAATTGGATTTGTAATTCGATCGATTCGGCAGTGAAAAGAGCCCCTTTAAAACATAGATACTTATGTTTCCTTTGAATTCGCAGGGTTTTGACATGATTTGTTCATCTTGACTCCGATTTTAGCACTTTAATGACTCGTAATTCAATTTAGTACTAACAGTTAGTTTATCGTCCTCAGAATGACAACCAACAGGAACAGCAGGTTGATGAGGTAAAAATGAAATCTTTATTGGAATCTACTTCAATCTTCAAATACTACAAAAAACTGATTACTGCACGTTTTTTATAGTAAGTTTCATCTTTTATTTGCCACTTAACGTTTCAGTTAAGTACTGTGGAATCAACATATAATCAGAATGTTAACTAATTCGTAAGTTTTGATCATTTATATCATCTTCTTTTTGTACATGGGAGTTGTATAAACATTTTGAGTTTTGCCTTGTGTTACATTGCTTCAGTGTCAGATATTGTGAAATTGATTTTCATATTTTAATGCCGTAAAATTTTAGAAATCGGTATAGTATTTGCATGCGTTCTTACATGCACTAGAAGTAAAATCATACATCTGTTTTCTAAGTTATAAACCTGGGGAATGTGTGGCTAGCTTTTCTGTTTTGTGCAGAGACGGAACTAGCTAACTGACTCACTGCCCCTTAATTTATTGAGATAAGTGCAGTTAACAATGTAGTAACAATGTAGTATAAATTAGTATCAGAAAATTTGCAATTTGCAATTGTCTTCCTTTTACCAGGCCAATCAAGTGGATGAAATCTTGCAAGATTTGGAGAATCTAAAATTTGAACTGGAACATGCAAATGTACGGAGAGAAAACTATGAGATGGCAGGGAGGAACACTACTGCTCTACTGGGTCGCATCGTGCATCTTAGACACCTTATAGCTCAACTGGAAAGCACTGTATTAGAACAACTTGCCTTTAACGCCGGTGTTCCTTCTGAAACTTAAAGCCCTTACCCTCAGATGATGATTTATGTGTCAAGAGTCTAACACATTGATGAACTAAGTTTTTATCTCACGATATAATAACATGAATTTGGTGAAACACATAGTGGCTGAAAATTGTTGTGAACTGCAGACACTCTTTAACTCTGGAACTTATTTGTGTATCATGTGCGTAAAGGTTTGTAGCGAGTTACATCGAACAGTTACAAAGTTGACATAGACTTGTGCACTGCAAGTATTGCCATATTATATTGAAAACTGTAACAGTTATTGTAAATGAAAGATAAAGATAAACAAAAGAAAAAAGACTCATTAAAATGTGATCAATGTAAAGGTAATAATTATATGCTCGTGCATGCATGCGTATTTACATTGGAAAACAGCTTGGTTACTTTATCTGTTTCATTGGCTTACATTTTTATATATACAACAATGCACATCAAACTACAATAAATAAACAAAGGCATATAACAGGGACACCGCAACAGCTTAGCCAATTACTGCTGTATTACTCATCTGCATTTAACTAGGAGTCTAAAAGGACTCGATAAGGTCAGCGTTCAGAACTTGTAAAGAGAATTGCGAAACGCTCTAATTTTCTTCTAGAAATCGTTTCCTTTGGTTTATATAACCTTTGCAATTGAATCTTAAGCATTCTTCATTTGCTACTGCCGTTGTTTTGCAAACTGGACATAACCTAGTTTCAGCACTCCACAAAATCGACTGTCAGTGAGTTGGAATGTTGTTCTTTTGGTTTCAACCTATCTCAATTAATACAATATGGCTACCGATTCAAAATTCATCAAACTGTTTCCTTATATACGTATATTTTCGAGACAAGATAAACCACTGTTCTTTTTAAACAAAATGCACATTTATATTTGTAGCTTTAATCATGTGTCTGATTCCACAAATCATATTCCATAATTATATCACCAAAAGATCAGGACTGCTAGAATTGGTGTTTTATCGATATATCGTGGCAGTGTTATTATGGTTTCCTAATGAAGACATTACAATGCAATACAATGTCATCGTTAAGGGGTCATCGATGGTAGAGAGCAATCGTAACTATGTGATAGAAGTTGCTTCAGCAAGACGTATTGCCAACACCAGAATTTAAGTTGAAAGATCCATTGTTCAAATCAAGGAAGACAAGATTATGAGTAACATTTTAGTTCCACAACTGAAAACTTTCCTGCCTCAATAAGGTATATTTTGTTTGTGCTATTACAAACTTTAAAAAGCAGCTTATCTCTAAATGAACTGTATAAACTTCCAGTATTTACATAAGTAAATATTTAAACACTCATTTTAGTTTTGAAGCAAACTATTGAATACTGAGCAATAAAATAAATGAGATATTTGCTACAATCTGTGTAAAATTAGCCTTGAAAACATTATAGATACTAAATGAACTCAATGTGCAAACAGAACTGTTTCGTCCTTTGAGGACTCGTCAGTGCAGCTCAGAGTGGTTTGAAAACTGGGACATGTCAATTGCTCAACGAGCAATTAACACATCTCACACTGACAAGCAGTGGCACATATTATTTCTAAATAACAGAGTGCTCAAACTCAAACGAGCGAGCGATGCATAACGCAAAGCGGTATTAAGCCAAAAAGACAACAGAAATAATATGGGCGTTCCAGATACTAAATGATGTACTCGTTAATTCTTCTATAAACCTCGAAATTTTCTAATCCAAGTTCATGCGCCACCAAGCTCCTGTTCAATGTAATCTTCTGAATACAAATATCGATCATCCGGCTTTGCGGTCGCCCAACAAAGTCCAACCGGTTGAGTTTATCTCTTCCAGCATAGAGCTGTAGTTGACGGTGGTGGTGGTACACATTTGCTGCCGCGGTTTTAGTGATATTTTGTCAGTGCTTTTATTTTGCTGAGACAGAAATCGTCCTTTCGTCGGTGTTCGTGATAATATCATCTATGTTTGACTCCAAACAGGTGCAGCTACTTTTATCTCAACAGAGCCTGCCTCGTTCTTGCTATCCTCTGCCACCGAATCTGCAGAAGCTCCAAGTCACCCCATTCTTTGTCAACTAAAAACCCATCACTTTTGACAGAAGTATCAGGGTACCAACCATTATTTATTTGATGTTGTTCTTGCTATCCTCTGCCAATGAATCTGCAGAAGCTCCAAATCACCCCATTGCTTTGTCAACTAAAAACCCATCCCTTTTGACAGATGTATCATGATACTAATATAACCATTGTCTCATTGGTGCTGTAGATATCATGCAAGAATCAGTTGTCCCTGTTGCATTCCAAGGAGGGTTGAATGAATCTTCAGTTGTAGAGGTACTCTGAAGAGATTTTAACTTAAGAGAAGAAATCATATGACTCTACCATACCTAGAGCTGTAAAGCTAGCCATTCTTTTTCTTCTAACCACAACCAACTGTCACTTTGATCTGAGATTTTAAAACAGAACATTTCTTTCTTGTTTATCGAAATTTAAACTGCTTAAGTAATATATTGTTTTCTCGATTGTGTTAGTTGTTTTTAGTGAAGGGCACTGTTATCTGTGAAGCCATTTCAGTTACAGGGCACTCCGTTTTACGACCACTTGCAACAGTCAGGTAGAACCAAAGGTCGTGTTAACCCTTCCAGAACATATGAACATATCCTTTTTACAAAAGGGCTCTTAGCAACAACAACAACAACAACAACAACAACAACAAATACAACATATCATTCATTGGTACTTTGAAAACTGTGTAGCTTACATTAGTATAATTCCAACGATTATTTGATTGCTGAGTACACACGAGCAAATGGAATATTGAATATGTTAGTAACTTAGATTCAAACTACCACTCCAATAAACTATAAATTTCCACAGTATAAGGATGTAATTACTACTAATCATATTTATAGATCTTTCTTTCATATCAGTTATAGAACAAAGTATACTGGAGTAATCAAATATGGAAAGTGCTGAATTAATGTAAATAGGATTATTTAAAAATTTCATCCTAGTTTCTGAAATTCCTCATTGTTTGTAATCCAATAAATAACAGTTAACAGCCCTTTTATAAAAACATGCTTCATAACATGAAATATTAAAAACATATGTAAGGAAATGATAATTAGATTTCCTAAATATGTTCTGTATGAGCCTGCCCCATAACTATAAACGGATCTGTTATTGAAAGGGTTAGTAGCTACAAACTACTTGGTGTGTATATTACTAATAATCTATCCTGGAATACCCACTGCGGCCATATCATTATCAATGCTAACAAGCGCATGTATGTGCTACGAGTTCTTGGGTCTGTATTAGAAAATGCATGCCCTGTATATACTGGTCTGCGCTCCACAATACCTATCTGACCTGATAGAGTTAGTGCAGAAGAAAACATTTCTAATCACTGATCTTTCCCGGAACTCACGATGAAAACGCTCTTGTTATGGCATCCTTTCCAACACTTAAGGAAAGAAGAATAGAGGCTTGTACAAAACGGATGAAGGATTCAAAGAAAGGCTACACTTTCTTATAGCTCGATGTCTTCGACGCAACCCACCATACCCTACAACCTGTGTTCTACCTCTAGTGATAGACCTCTACCTACCATACCCTACAACCTGTGTTCTACCTCTAGTGATAGACCTCTACCCACCATACCCTACAACCTGTGTTCTACCTCTAGTGATAGACCTCTACCCACCATGCCCTACAACCTGTGTTCTACCTCTAGTGATAGACCTCTACGCACCATACCCTACAACCTGCGCTCTACCTCTAGTGATAAACCTCTACCCACCATGCCCTACAGCATGTGTTCTACCTCTAGTGATAGACCTCTACCCACCATGCCCTACAACCTGTGTTCTACCTCTAGTGATAGACCTCTA
>JAOEHT020019700.1:0-14689 GCA_025448195.2 Parazoanthus atlanticus | reverse complement strand
CCCCCCCGGGGTACAAACTTTGATAAAATGTACCATTAGTGCTGATCATAACATATTACTAAAAACTCTTTGACATAGTTAGTTTAAGGACAGTTCTTATTAGAAAATTTTTTTTAACAAATTCCCGAAGACGAGCTGTCGTTAGGGAATACATTTAAAGCAAACCTTTGACGTGATAATCAGAAAGGTAAAATCTTGGGTTGTCTTCATAATAGATGTGGAAGCGGCATGTTTGGAGATGCAAGAGTAGCATATTTAATAAAATCGAAACCGAAATATAATATTTGCACTGGAGTTTGCATGTTTATATGCATTGTTTTGTTCTAGATATATTCTTTGTTGTATATATATATATATATATATATATATTAAAGTGTGTCAACATTTACGTTCAATCATATTGCATTTTAAATAGCTTAAATACATCTTAGTATTCACCGAAGTTCTAAAATCATCCAGGGGAGGGTTTGTTCGGACCGCTCGGACCCCTCCCTTCTCCCTGGCCTCGGGCTTTAACAAACTGAACATATTGCTTTACTACCTTGGTGTACTCTGTTTCCGTCTGGGATATTGTTTTGTCATATTCTGTCCTCGTTGTAATTTTCTTGGCTACACTTTCGTTGATCTTGGACAACCTATCGGTCAAGTTCCTGATGTCAGTTTGAATTTTACTTTTCTCCTTTTCCTCTGCGAGCACCTGTTTATGGAGTTCATCGCGTCGTACGCACAGATCCTCAATACCTGAAATAAACACACCTTCCGTCGGACAAACTATGAACGCAAATACGAAACCAATGTCGCTCACTTAAAACGGAAGTAATCATTTCAGGAACACGACTGACAATAATAATAATAATAACATTAATGTCTTTAATGCCCTTTGATAAAAATACATATCAAAAGCTACAAAAACATTAATAAAAATATGAAAATACATAGAGTTGTGCAATAAAATCGAAAATTGTCAATAAAATTGAATAGAAAGATTATATCAAAAGTGCGTATATTAATAAAAATGTTTTTAAACCGTTCTGTGGTTACTTTAGGCCATTGTAGCTCTTGCCTTCACAGTTTCATGGAGCTAGTGGGGTTTGCGGGTCTTTGGTGGTGTTTCTCTCAGAGGAGGGTTTGGTTGATCTTTTGTGTGGCGCCCGGTTCGGTTTTTCTAAACTGGAAAGAGTATAAAGTGATGTGATTGGAAATGTATTTTTGTTTGTAACAGCCGTATTAGACCTCAACTGAAATTTGATCGAGTTCAAGTCTGAAATGAAATGACGTAACCTGATTAGAACTTGATTGAAATGCAATAGTTTTAATTGCTAAAAGAAATGGGGTGGCGATTTTGTTTGCGTAAGGATTTTAGTCACTAACATTTCATGTGCCCTCTGTCATGCTAGCCACCCCAGGCCTGCTAGCCGCACTGGGGGTTGGCGTACTGGAAGGAGGCCAAATTCAGAACATGCAGCATCCATTTGATAGTCCAAAAAAGTTAATCTCGCCGAGACAATTGCCGAGAAGATAATTGCAACCTATGCAACTCGGTGCCTTGTAGAGATAGGAGATAAACTGGTGAACTGTTGGATTGTTGTAACCTTTCATGAAACGTTTCTTCTTTTGTCGTAATGGTAGTCGGTGTAACCCTTTTAAAATAAAGTTATGATTATGATTTTGATTATGATTATGATTATGATTATGATTATGATTATGATTATGATTATGATTATGATTATGATTATGATTACGACTACAACTACGACTACGACTATAACTATGACTATGACTATGACTAAGATTATGACTATGACTATGACTGACTGACTATGATTGTAACTATGACTCTGACTATGACTGACTGACTATGATTGCAACTATGACTGTGACTATGACTATGGCTATGACTACAATTATGACTATGACTATGACTGACTGACTATGATTATAACTGTGACTGTGACTATGACTATGACTATGACTAACTATAACTATGACCATAACTATGACTATGAGCATGACTGAGACTACGCCTCTACAACTAATACTACGACTGTGACTATGATTATGTCCATGACTATGACTATGACTATGACTATGTCTCTGAGGCTATGACTGTTACTATCCAATCAATCTTACTCGCATTCTTGTCTGAACGAATTCTGATTAATTCTCTTGTTTTCCACAGGAATCTTCAAGGTAATGGCTTGAGCAGGATTGCTCCGAACGCTTTCTATGGTCTTAAGTCCCTCAACGATCTGTAAGTTTTTCTAATTTGTACAAGCTTTTCGCTTTTCATTGTTGCCCATAAAGATACAAGGCGTCCACAAGATAGCCAATTGCATTCAGTGTAAGCTCATTTGTCACAAGCCAGCCTGTTGAGCTCATCCCTGTCTACAGTTACACAAGTTTATCGAAAATTTAGGACTTGGGAAATGATATCTAAACGGCAAATATTGATAAACGAACGCACCCTAATTGAATATATGTCTTAGCATTTGTTTTAGTCAGTTCCGTATCCTGGTATCCGCATCTTAACAAACACGTCCAGTTAAATATGCTATTCTACAATTTCTTAAACAAAAAGGACAAATTCTTTATCTTAAAAGGAGCCATACACGAGTTTTGAAGTTTTAGTCACACGATATAAAGCTGAACATTGTCCTTCGCCCCTGTTTTTACTGCTACACGACAATTGAGTTTCATCGTCACTCTGTTGTTTGAAAATAGTTTTGGGTTACCGTCGATCAGCCACAGCAGACTGCGTGTCTCAAAACAAATGGAACCAATCTGCAGACATGTACATTGGAGGGAACGAGCCTCTGGAAAAATATGAATTGAATCTGGCCCACACGCCAACTGTGTATGCCCAATTTGCAGACAGTAAGACTTTTGTGCAGAAACCAGAAAGCGGTTCCCGAGAGCCCAGATTTGAAACTTTTTACATTCATATCAGTTTTGAGAAACGTAAATGCACGTTTGCTTCGATTCCACGAGCCTGCTTTGAATGGTTCTTAATAAACACTGATTTATAATGCTTCACAAGGAAGATGATTTAAATAGGTGTTGAACGAGAGACGAGGATCATGAGACAAGGGTCAGGCGGGGCTGCCTGCGAATTTGGAAGAGTTAAGGCTAGATAATAAGGCGAGTTAAGGGGAACTGATGCATGTACCATTGCGAGATAGAATGAGTTAAGGCGGGCTAAAGGCAAATTTGACGCCTATACCTCACAAGTTAACGTGAGAAAAGAAGGAAAGGGGTAAGAAAAATTTGATGCCTGTACCCTTGCGAGTAAAGGCGAGATTGGGCGACTTGAGGCAAGATAAGGCGAGTTTCTGACCAAGAGTAGGCTTATTATCAATGGTGAAACAACTGTTTTGTCTTTGTAGAAATCTTGGGGGCAACGAATTGACAAAGTTATCAAGCAGAGTTTTTGATCCTTTAACCTCTCTCCATATCTTGTAAGTATCTAAAATACATATCTTGTAACTTCCAATGTACGCTGCCTAGATTAGGTTTAAAGAACGTCCTCTACAATCCAGTAAAACGCGATGTTTAAGATCATTGTCCAAAAGCTATCTATATCAACCGAGAACAAAGACGTAGGAGACAGAAATGTTAGTCTTCTATCTACTATTGTGAAACAGTCTACCCAACGAACTAAGGACCGAGACTTCTGTGGACATTTCAAATCAAAACTTAAAGCATGTATTTTTAGTCAAGCTTATTTGTTAGTTAGTTAGTTAGTTAGTTAGTTAGTTAGTTAGTTAGTTAGTTAGTAAGTTAGTTGTTAACTAGTTAGCTAGTAGTTAGTTAGTCAGTTAAGTGGATAATTAAGTCAGTTAAATAGGTAAGTAGGTAAGTAGGTAAGTAGGTAAGTAAGTAAGTAAGTTAGTAAGTAAGTAAGTAAGTAAGTCAGTCAGCCAGTCAGTCAGTCAGTCAGTAAGTCAGTCAGTCCTGAAGTCAGTCAGTCAGTCAGTAGGTAAGTAAACAAATAAAATTAAACTGAACTGAACTACGAATTTCAATTTGTTCCGAAGACTACAGATGCAAAACCGCTTCTTCAGTTCTGACACCAGTTCAATTCAATGTCGTTAAATTTTCAGATAGAAAACGTATATACAGAAGATATACCGACCATGTAGTGATGGATAGTTACAAATGGAAGATATGTGTATAAACAAACTCACAATTTTTTTAATTAGTTTGATGTCAGTATACTACGTAAATAAAAAAACCACATTACAGGAGAATAAACTTACAAGTTGATCCGAGTGCTTTGAACAGATTCACGTTGACAATTTCATAATACGCGGAAAGAACTCAATTCAGTTTGTTTGGTAAATAGAGATGTTAATGGGATTACATTAATAAAACTGGTATACGTTTGTCTGGCACACTGCTGTTAATATATTTCTATAAAACAAGAAAATCACTTCAGCATATGCAATTTCTTGAAACTATATGCAACAAAACACCAACAACAAAGACCTTATTTATACCTTTAAATACAATACATCATAAACTGAATATAATTGAAATGAAACAAGTGAAGGTAAGTGTCACCCAGAATAACCTCGGGGTTAATCAAGCTGGATGGCACATGACAATTACCTTATCTTGGTGAAAGGGTCGGAAGATCAAAACACGACACGCTAAACGAAAAAAGAAAAACCAAAAAAACCCCTAACAGTACTATTCTAATAATCTGAGCCACACAAAACACACAAAAAAGCTTCTAACTATAAACACTTCAAATTACAATATAAAAGTTTACTTTCGAGGGAATTATTACTTTAGACCACTGCACAACATTTCAGTTTGGCTGAACTTTCGACTTTCTCTGGAGCCTTCATAATATATTACAGTTTTGAGTCTATTTGGGCATTAAACCACTCGCACAGATAAGACAATGGGAAACGTGTTTGTATAAATACATTTGACCGTCTGCTACGAAAACCCACTGTGAAGCAAATTTGCAAAGGTTTTGTTTTTTAAGTTTAAAAACAGGAAGTCAAAAGACGTATTGAGACATTCGCCAAAGTTTAAATTTTAATCAGCAAAGCAATTTCTTGAATTTATATGTTTGTCTCTTCTTGCTTCTAAGCCTGCATGAATATATATCAGCCCAGTTGCGATTTATACAGTTATCATATAAACTATAATGTGAATGATCGAATGACTTCGAAAATAAGTACTATTGCAGGTTTTGCTTTATCGAAATCCGATTTTTTTCAATGGGTTAAGTACAACTTCACCTTGCTTTTAGTTTTAATACGCCGGGAGTCTCATTAATTTTGCTAAATCTTAAATTCCTTTCCTTAATTTGTATTGAAAAAAACCTCAAACCGAGAGGGAATTTACTTCTTTAAATGATAAATTGCTCTGATCGAAGCCAACTCAAGAATATTAAAATAAATTGTTCATAAACTCAGACAACAAAATATAGTTTCCACGTCAGAACTACGCGTATTTTTTTGCTGAAATACACGCTTAAACCTTGACAAACAAAGCTGCAATAATCTAAACAGAATTAGCTGCTTTCAGCACTTTACAGTTCTGAAAAGGCGTTAAACTTTCCGGAGCGAATAAAAACGACATGAACGCAGAAGCTTTGTGCTATCTTTCACATAAACATGATACAAACACAACCAGTTATCAACAACCACAAACCACACACAAGCAAGCGCCAATCGACACAAAAAAGTTAAACTTAAATAGATCAATCGCACTAACCTTGGAGGAATACACAACGCCAAGGAGAAGATTTCTTGGGTGATGTGGCCCTTCCCAAGCTGTTGAAAAGGAGAAAATTACCTATCAATTATGGGAAACTCTGTTGAAAGCTGATACACACTGTCGTGGACTTTCGAGAAAAACCTTTCAAGGAAAAATGCTCACGACCACGAGCAGTGCGTTCACATCATTATAATAATATGTCTGCCGAGTAATTTAAGAAATGAATGAGATGACAATCTAAAATCTAAATTTTACAAGCATTAAACAACTTACATAAAGATACGGGATCTAAATGCGAGCCCTCCTGGCAGAACTTCAGAAACATTTTCATTTCTGGAACTGTCAGTTGTTTGGCGTCGGTTGGAGATTTGTCGATAGTCATTGTTGTCGGAACAGGCATTTTTCTTTTAGCTAAATTGTGTCCAAAGACTGAAGTCGTCTTCCTTGTGGCCTACATAATCAACTTCGCAGACTTTAAACGGAAATATTATCGCCAGTAATTACATCCCAGCATCTGCTAGTACACAAGCTTACTCTCCACACACTGATACGCGGCGGCTTATATATCTAGACACCACCTTATAAATTTCCGTGCGATTAAATATTAATCACAAAACTTCTTTGTTTTGGGAACAATTCGAAGGATATAATCAGTAAATTTCGACGACACTGAATAGAAAATCAATAAAAGGGGATAACTCCATTAATAACCGAGTCTTTTCTGGTCTCTTCAACTGAGACAAAATATAGTCTTAAAAATGCGCATATTAGGGAACTTGTGGACTTTATATTGCACTTCACAGATGTCTAGGAAAAAGACAAGTTTGTTTTTCTAATTCACACAAAGTTTTTATGCCATACCAAAACAATCATAAACTTATTCATTGTTTTTCTCGTGTCTGATTGACGGAGAAGTGTCGAGTGTTCGTATGAATAAAGCAAACAAAAAATGGGAAGATTTTTTTCATGTAGATAAATAAATACCTTGAAATATATTTTTAAGAGACAAGTTTAAGCTCCCAACGTCGTATCCTTTCAAAATATATTCGAGAAGCTAAGCAAATAATCTTTAATTATGCAGTTCAGGTACCAGTTCTAATCCAGAAGAAGCAACTTTTGTGAACAGAAAAAATACTTAGTAAAACAGCAATTAGAGTCTGGATTCTGGATATTTGACAAATAAAATGGCCAAATGTTCAGTTAATTTGCATGAAACGTTGAATTCGAAAAATAACTTTAAGTATTAGAACGTCTTGTATTTAGAGTATACACAAATATTACTAAGAATGAGGCCATCTTAGCTCGTCTTGTCCATAAAGTATGTTTTCCTCTGATAAATACTTTGGGCAAAATATAAACCAGGCTAATCTACATTTGTTTACTAAGAAAAAGACTGTAACCTGTTTTGTTCACAAATCTTTTAAAAACATGCCCCTCGGCTTCATTATCGATGGAGGAAACTATTAAATATTTTCGATCGATCGCGAATGTTCTGTCGTTCGTAATGGTACTAACAGAAGTTTCTATCATTATTTAACGCAAATCGTTAAAAAACTTAACTTTAAATCTTACAATAAACGAACAAATCTTACTTCGCACACAGTTCAATGTCAGAAATATATACACACTGTTAATCTGCTTGCAATAAACTACTTTGCTCGATTACTTACTATGTAAACCGAGTACACTGCTAACACATAACCAAAATGCAAGTCAGAAAACGTAAAATTTATCAGTGTTTGAATTCTCACAAAAAGACATACTCCTTATCCAGAGATCAACAAGGAAAAGAAGAACTGAATGTTATTCCTAAATTTGTTCGAGTAAAACATTATTTTAATTACTAATTTTAAGAAAGCTACCCACGGCTTTATAGCCATACATGTTGTTCAATCTTAAAGATGTTTCGTCTCATCTCGGGGGCAAAATTGATGTTGCAGTTCCCTAGTGCGTGAAACTCCAAGTTACAGATTTTATCCGATTTTATCGGATTTTGAATAGTTCTATCCATCAATATTATTATTATTATACAATTCTTTTGTTATTCGTATCGTCATTGTTTCTATAATTTCTTCAAACAGACAGCTCAAAATTTTGGGTATTTAAGAAATTAATATTTCTTTCGAAAGTGAATAGGTCAAATTACTACCGTGAGATTTCTTCATATTTTGTTTGCTGTTCAAACTTACACGAAAAAACATATTTCATAATTTCACATATTGACTACAGTACTTCCTTTTAATCTACAAACATATTTCTAAATCTGTCACAATTTTTGAAATTAGATATATTGATTCACGTCAACTTCTCGGCATAGTCACAGCTTCCTTTTTCTGAAATTACAATTTCCGATGGACACAAGAGTACTGGGATCATAAAAACAAATAACTTATTTTCGGGATTTGGTTTAAGAATGCAAATTTTTGCCCGTTCCACCCGTTCGAGGCGGTAAAATGTTATGCGCCTATCAGTATTAACGTAAAATCCTGCGAGGAATTAACATATTATGGAGATTTAGCACCACATATACGAGAAACGGCACGAAAGGAAATGAGAAAGAAAATTATATACAGTAAAGTTTGCCAAGACTGCATAACGGTCCCTATCTTCGCTAAAGGACCGAGAATAAGACCGAAAATGGACTGCTATGCAGTCTAGACTGACCAAAAGAAAACTCAGTCGCAAGATCGTTTCTTACGTTGCCGTTTCACGTATACGTGGTGCTAAATCTCATTAATGATGGGTTCTACGCGCCGGGCTATTTAACAACTACTGAAAAGCTTGGGGACTAGCGTATGGCAAGAGCACTTGAAAAGAGCCTGGGACTAGCGCTTGGAAGAGCACGAGGAAATCGGAAGCCCTTTTGTAGCACCTTTAAGAGTAAGGGACGCTGTCATGGTATTTAAGTGCCTAAATAACCTAGTGCCTGCTTATTTAACTAATAAAGTGTCTACTCGCTCTGAAATCACAGTTATAGTACCTAGAAACAACAATTACCTAGATAGTCAGAGAGGCAGATAGTTCTCTATTAGATATAGTCAGACATGCAGGTAAGTAGATATAGTTAGACATAACAGTTAGACATACTAGTTCTGAAGACAAGATAGTAGTTAGATAGTTAGACATATACAGTTAGGCAGTCAAAAGGTTAATTTTTAAAATCGTAAACTCTTAAATTTTTAGATTGTATTGTAACACACGGCCACATCAGCTGTACAGCTGCCGTCCGTTGATCTTGTTATTACCGTGTATAAATAAGGGCTATTATTATTATTATTATTATTATTATTACTACTATTATTATTATTATTATTATTACCTAAGCCTTAACCTCTGCCGCATCTTTTTCTACCATGCTATAACGACCTACAATACACTCAGCCAGAAATCAAAGAACTCTAGAAACATTCGAGAGTTGAAGAGAAATATTAAGGACGACCTCTGCGTATAGAGCACGTTATTCATTAGTAGTAGCATTCCAATATTAGGCCCAATCAAAAAAATATTAGTCTATCATCCCCGCCCGCATCCAAATTTGTGGCCGCATGAGAAATGTTTTATATTTTTTATTGAGCAAGAAATCCAAGAGCAAACGGCATAATAATTATCGCTTCTGTGGTGTTGTATTGAGCACAAATATCTTGAAATTATCCGTACACACAAGACTTATGATAACGTTTTAGAGTCTGTTTACACTGGCGAAGCAACGACACAAATGTTCCGTGCATGAAAACAGTAATCAAAGGAACTGTTTCTATTGCTCGGCAAAGGACGATAAAAATACAACAATAACTTCGGCTACAAATAATTCAAGCACAACTCTGCCTTAACCCTTTCACTCCCAATAGTGCCAAATGATGTGTTGTAAGTTCTCATTACCCAACTCCATACATTTCCTATAAAAAGGTTAGAAGAACTTTGCACTTAATCTTAAAGATTTTAAAGTGGATGATCAGTTCCTTTATTCTCACAACCAATCAACGTATTTTATATTGATACTGTAAGGAGAAAATAGATGTTGATAAACATGCTGGAAGTGAAAGGGTATGCTACGGATGACTTAATCTTGAGGACATTTGAAGCCGAATCCACTGCAACCAACAAACCACTTTGCTAAAGCAAATTTTCCCTCGTTCCAGTTCACTCAGTGTACAAAATGAAGTTGCTTCGCCACACTTTGTCTCATTAATTCAACAAAATCTTCATATTTTGAACCCTGAGTGAACTGGAACGAGGGAAAATTAGCATTATCAAAGTAGCCTATTCACGTCATAACTCAAAATGACGGCACGGGGAAAATTCAAACCGCTCACGAAAATGTCAAACGAAATAACTTGGCGTTAGCTCTTGTCAACAGAATTGTCGATTTTCAACTGCCAGAGTTGCAGTTCATTCGATTTTTCGATCTCCGACGCCATCTTGGATTCTGCGGTAAAACCCATTAGTTCGTAGCGTGGGCTCATTTCCGAGAATGACGTAACAAGGGCCGAAGACCCGAACCGAGCGCGAGCAAGTCACGAGGGCGAAAATTCATTTTTTGAGCCCACACGAAGGGAGGTTTGCATGATAGCGTCATATATTACCACAACCAGAATGCTTTGCCCACTTTCTTTTGTAATATATTTAGTGCCAATTGTTCTACAATCCTCATGAGGGAGTCAAAATTTGAATAAGAAACAAAATTCGTAAAGCATTTTGGTACTGGCAGTAACTTGACGTCATCATGCAACCTCCTATTCAGCGGTCCACACAGGAAACTCGAACCCACGCTATATATATATATATATATATATACAACTAATGGGTTATACCGCAGAATCTAAGATGGCACCGGAGTCGTTCGAAGCCAGTTCTAGCGTGTTCACCTGCTTGGACTGATGTGTTATGCCTCGAACGCGAACAGACGCCACAACACAGAAACCGTGGGGAGTCTGGGAACAAACTGCAAGTCGGTCACAATTTTTATTTCATCACTGGCTGTTTTCTATCTAAACTGAATTAATTAACGCTGTCAGAATGAAATTACTTTTCTATTTTTTTAAATAGCATTTTAAATTATCTTCGTACAGTTAAGTTGAATCACCAAACTTTAATTTCAGTTCCAGAATTTCCAGAACCTGAAATCATACAATTTACGACGCTCAAACAAATCGACGCTATAACTTTTCTTTTGCCGGAATACTTTTAACGATTTCATTTGTCAGAGAAGATTTTCAACACGGCTTTCTTTAACACAGCATGTGGGGTTTTGTTTATTCTGTAGGTTTTAGAATTCTTAAATTAATATTTACTTACTGTATAAATAATATATCGCAGAACTCAGATGCGCTTAAAAATAATTCTAAGCGAACACATAGACGATAATTCTGACAAAAAATCTTGAACAAAAACCTCGCAAATTTTGAGCAACGATTATTACTACTCAAAGATTGGTCTTGCTATCAAAAACCTAACGAAGCGAAACATTAACTTGCCTCGACTTGCTTTGTCTACAATTCCAAAATCATTAATTTCCCTATAAACTAGTGTGCTACTGAATGAATATTGTTAAACGGAATGTTTGATCTTTACCCTCCCAAATACGGCTTGGTTGAAGCTAAGATATCATAATTCTTGAACCAGCTGAAGACTGAAAACCCAAATAATGACCAAACATTCTTTAAGTGCTTCGTGTATCTAGTTCTTTAAAGCTGAAAACTTAATTAGTTCCATACATTGAAAATATTGATGTCCACAAGTTTATTTAGTAGTACACGTGTTGATGCTCTTAGCTGACCGAGCGTAGAAACGTGAAATACTGGAACAAATTAGCAGCACAGCGTGAGAGTAGGGTTGCATTACTGTGTTGCATATTTTCAAAGAATTGAAAACAACCACGATAAGTGTTAGTTTGTCTGCTTTGAAAAAATCGGATCGCAATCTACGAATTTTATCAATCAAGAGCAACCCCAAGAATACAACAACTGCATAAATAATTCGAATTAATTTAGAAACATTTTGTAGAAAAAGCAAAATCTAAAAACTTACCGGGGTTTCTTTGCTTCGCTTCCCGTTCTGCCTGTGAAAATAAAGCAAAAACAGGTTGAAGTTTAAATATCTATGAATTCAAATTCATTTGCTCAGAGAAAACGAGAAGGAAACAAAATACTTTTGTTCTCAAAATGCTTTAAAACCTCGCATTAAGTTTTCAAACCCCTTTCTTCCTCTGTGATAAAACTCTAGACGAACCAGTTTTGCTAGAGAATAAATTACCCAGTAATCTTGGGCCGGAACAAGTTCAGAAACTGTCACCATTGCTGTGTCATAGTACTCGGATATATTCTAACTGTGATAGGAAAACAGATTAATATACATGTCCGTTGCAAGGCAGATAAATCCTGTAAAACGCGTTCAGGTTTTTTGATACCGTCGAGACAAAGCCCTTTGACAGCATTACCACAGAACACGGAATCTTTCAGAAATAAATGCGGTCACCTACAAGACTTGGCAAACTTAATTCTTTCTGCAACAAAGTAGATCCTAAATTATTTATGCAATCTGTATAATCACATTAACCCAAATAGTGCTTCACCACAAATACGATTTTGATGTACCACAAATCAAGTAGTTGCTTTAATTAGGTTTAGACCAATCTTCGTAACAGTTCACTCGGTTTAGACGAAATTTATTCGATTGAACCGAGTTGAAAAAGGTATTGAAACAATGTTTAAAATCAAAGGGCAAAACATGAAATATTCAGTAATACATATTTTTGCCAGCCAATAAGACGCTAACGTTTTGCTTCGAAAGATATATGATATTTACTATCAAGAGAAAATCAAAGTTTGACAATAATAACATGAAAGTGTACTATTACATAGCTCTCTCTCTCTCTCTCGCTCTTTTGTGAAATATAACAAAAATTTCTATTTTTTGGACTGCAGGATATTGTCCTTAAATGTTCTTAAAAATTTTATATATTTTTCATTTCGGGGTTGCTTAATTCTTTCAGCCCGAGCAACTTTATCAGCATCTATCTTCTCCTTACAATATCAATACAAAGCTCTTTATTTTGTTATGAGATTTAAAGAGCTGATCACACGCAGCAACCAATCAAAGATTAATTACTTATTTATCTCATCTTGTTTGAAACTGACAGGTTGAGAGAAATTTAGCAACACATCATATATATATGTCGTGTTTGGGGCTGAAAGGGTTAATTATGTGTACACACTGTGACAGCTGCAAAGGGCAATACCAAGAACGAAAGGTACCATCCGCTGACCAGTAGACGAAGCAAACGAAACTAACAAAGCACCAAATTAAGTAACTCTGATAAATTAGGCCAATGGCAACTTAACAGTTAGCGAAAATCAGGGTTCCCATCATGCTTTGAGGCCTGGGTATTGAGCTTTTCACAAGTCAAACTTTTTTGAAATAGGTGTATGTATACATTCAAAGGCTGTTCCCGACACAGTACTTAAATACACATTGCACTGTAAGTCTTGAGATCGTAATTAAAAGTTCGCCTCTTTACCAAATTCAAATATGAAGTTGCACTGTTCTCTTTCGCGATAGTTTGGTAGCGCTCCTCCGTTCCTTTTTGAAAACGTATAGAAATAAATGTTCTTTTCTTAGTCTCAGTTGAGATGTGTTCTTATACTTTTCGCCGTTTTTCAGCCGCAACGTTTTCATATAAAGACAGAGAGTAGATTACGGAATGCTACACACACAAATTAAAAGTTCCTACGCCGTACAACTACAACTGCTCAACTAATTCGTTTTAAATGCAGTTTTGGGGCAACAAACACGAGCTTTGTTCGGCAAAATTCCATGAATGAATGAAAAAAATAGTTTCAGAACTGTTTTAAAAAGTAGTATAAAAAAACAATGTGTACATGGCATTTTTTTCCCCTAAAAAACTGCAAAAAATAATCCTAAACTTCTAGACAAAATAAAACAACAAATTTTACGGCCACTAAATAATTCGAATGAAAATTCATAAGATGTGTTGCACAGCTATGAGTTATTCTGTTTCGGAATTAAAGTTAAATTCAGTTTTACACAAAGTTACAGGTGTATTATTTAGAGAATGTTACACGGAAGGCGAAGATATTTTAAAATACTATTTCCTCCTCTGCCCCAGTCCCCCGGCGCCTTTCTGCGTTTCGCAAGCTTATTACTTTTCTCGCAGCCAGATAATCAAAAAGAGTTTTTTTTATAATCTAACTCTTAAATATTTCCACCACTATTTAATAGTGTTACAATAAACCGAAAAAAAGAACTTTCTTATCATTGTTGCGATTGCCAATCTGGAACAACTTACCATAACTTCATCAAAGAACGTTTATAACAAACTCGCTTTTAATTTATCATATTTAAGTTGTAGCTGATTAATTAACTATTCTAAATAATTTAATACGGATTCGATTAAACGTTCGTTCTGGTTGGCTCAAACCTTGCTCATTCGGGATAACTACGATTCCCAACTTCGTATTTTGATCTACAGCAGTCAAACTTGATCAATACTAATGAAATTTATTATTTCAATTAATTTTAGTGTAAACTTAACGTGATTCAGCGTAAGATGCAATGTTTTAGTAATACTGTATTTCTTCTGTTAAGCCCCTCAAGGGTTTATTCTTTTTTTCAGTGATTTTGGACTGGGGGCTTATCAGAAGGGGGGCTTATTAGAGGAAGGGGGCTTAATAAATTTCCCTGATCTTTAGAAATTCATAATTAGTTTTGTTCATAACCTCGACAGGGTCTTACCATGGGAAAAGAACCAAAATATTAATTTCATGTATATAATTTGTTAAAACTAGGCAGTTTACGACCTGGTAAACGAAACACGAGAGTATTATTGTTTATAATGTATACAACCGCAAGCTATCGCATAGCACCCATATTTCTGCATTGAAACATATGCAGCCTTTATTAAACAAAGAAATATAATGCCCTCAGGGGTGGGGCTTAT
>JAOEHT020019699.1:0-23495 GCA_025448195.2 Parazoanthus atlanticus | reverse complement strand
GACACCATATAGCGGACCTCACGTTTTAAAATTTCAGGGGGGGAGGGGGTTAACATTAAAAACCAAAGTCAAAAACAAACATTTGAAGTGATTATTGAGATTGTTTCAGAGCAATAAAATATTAAAATTCATTTTCTTATCAAAAATTGTTTTATTTGAGCACACTGCTGCGAGCCTTTTTGGCCAGTGGAAGAGGGGGGCGTGCGCACCCAGCGCACCTCCCCCCTTGCCTACGGGCCTGGACAGTAAGGCCACATTTCTTTAGTAGGCGAAGAGTGAACAGTCGCTTGTTAGCCTTTTTAACAATACATGTCAATGTAAATGCTCCATGAGAGATCTTCAGAAATATGTATACCTAACAGCTAATAGCTACTTACTCTCTTTATAACATTTCCCCCAACTATGAGTGGACCGAAGGGGAATGGACTTTACTGCATGAAACTGAATATCATTTCCACAAATTTCTTGAAATTAAGCCTCGTGCCTCTTATGGATGCATATGAACAAATATCAGATACAGTAAAGGGTAAATAGGATGGCGAGCACCAGGGAATTGCTTCCATTACGGTTGCATCATCCACAAACTTTATTCTATCCTTACAATTAGCTGTCATTCTGTTAACCAGCACACAAAATAACAGGAGAGCGAGTTTGGTGCCCTGTGGGGGTCCCCCGTTGAGGGAATTTGGGGGAGATAACAACTCCCCAACGTTAACCCTAACTCTCTGGCTTCTATTAGTTAAGAAAGCGGCTATCCATCTAACGAGATTGGGGTCAACTTCTAAGTTATATAGTTCATCTAAAAGAACATTGTGATCGACGAGACGAAAGCCTTTGCTAACATCTCAAAAAATTCTAATGTAAATGCCAGGGTTGTCAGAGATTCCAAAACTGTATGTAGAAGGTACGTGAGATCCTGGGTTGTAGACCGACCGCTAACAGCAAACTGCTTGGTGTCCAATTTATCGAGTATACTAGTAAGCAGTGACTCGGCAGAGAAACCTTCCAGGACTTTCGTCACCGGGGAGGTCAGAGAGATTGGCCTCAAGTCATTTTCCACAGACCTTGGGGGGGCGAGTCTTGGGGACAGGGACCGCAATAGCTTGTTTCAGTTGCCATGGAAAATATCCTTGTTCTAGTGAGGAGTTGTAGATATCCGCAAGGGCTGGAGCGAGATCAAGAGCAAATTCTTTCCAGATAATAATAGGGATAACTTCCGGGCCTGGTGATTTATTAGTCTTCAGAGCTTGGAGGGTGTTATATACTTTGTAGTCCGAGACATATAAAGACTCAGGGACAGGGCCCCTTAGTGGTGGAAGAGGCTGTAAAGGCTTGAAGTGCGCAGTAAGTCTACTCAGAAACTCGTTGAACTTTCGTGCGAGTGATGCGTCATCAGGAGTTTCATTGTCAATCAGTTGACTGGTCCAGTCACTGGGGCAAGTGAGACCACCCAATTCTTTAATATCTTTCCACCAGCGAGAGTTATTAGATTCTTGAAGGTTTGCGACTTTGTTGTCGCGCCATATGAGCACCAAAGGGGGACCGGGAACACGCCCTCCAGAAAATTTTTGATTTTGAATGTTTCTTAAATAGCTTTTCTCGCAGTCTAAATGGGGTTCTGACAAAATTGTTTTAGTTGATTGCTGACTGCAGGTAAGTCCTTTTACCACTGTTTTCACTGCTGCAACAGTTGATTGCTAACAGCAGATAAGTCATTTAACCACTGTTTTCACTGATGCAACAGTTGATTGCTGACTGCAGGTAAAATCTTTTATCACTGTTTTCACTGCAGCAACAGTTGATTGCTGACTGTTTGTAAGTTCTTTTACTACTGTTTTCACTGCTACGCACCCGTTTGAAAAACAAATTTCTATTCTTGAGTCAGTTGGTTCACAGACAGCCCAAGCTCAGAGTTAGTAGTATTTAGTCTGATGGAGCGATTATGGGTGATTGAGTCGATTTCAAAGACTCTGTGTGGGACTAAATTTCGCTTTCCTGAAATTGAAAATAATAAGTGCAAATAGCACAAATAAAGTTTCCTTACCTCAGTTGTTGCTTTTTTGTGTCCTCCTTTAACATTCTGGGGCCATTAGTGGCGATTTGGAGGCGTTTTGCAATTTGGAGTTTCCCCCGCCTCCAATAACATCAACTGACTATAACATGACAACAGTCGAAACAAAAATCATATTCATGAAAAATTTAGAAGCCCTTTTTAGCATTTTGAAATGTTTGTGTTAAAAGATTCAGGTATTTTTCATGTTACCGCGTTTTGTATCCCTAGAACTGCGCTACCAGAAATGAAAGGGAGAAAGAATAAACTGGATCACAAATTGGAGTCAAAGCGACACTACGAAATGGTATGTAAAATTCATTCAGTATCTTTCACATATTTAAGTAACGTTTCCACTGCTCATTAATAAGTTAAAAACTGATCCTATAGAATTTTTTATGTATATCATTAGTGCGCTCTAACATGTGCTACCAATTGAGGGCATACTGTATAAGAGACGGGCATTACGGTTTATCTGCGAGAACAGTGAACAAACTAAAAGTCTTGTTTCAGTTCTAGTTGTAATTATTCTTGGATGCAAGAAATACAATGGTGAACGGCCGCTGCTTAAATAATAGACAATATATATATATAATTCATGGTTTTGGACTCTATATCCGAAAAGACAATCAGCGGCTTCAAATTTCACACTCACAATTCCTATAGAATGAGTTTTTTGTGTGTTTTAGTGAAGAAACAAGAACAAATGTTAACCGTCAATTCATCAAGGTTCATTGAGTTGACGGTTAACATTAACGGTTAATATTAACGGTTAAAGGTTAATCGAGCCGACTCGTTTCGTGTAGTGAGAGTCCACCGCTTTTATCAACGGTCTTAAAATGTTTTAAAATCAACATCATCCCTTTAACGCTTATCGACGCTTTTCAACTGTTTCAAAATAATGCTCAACATCCTATTAACACTTTTTAACGCTTTTCAAATCGTTGAACAACAGAAAATGGCATTGATGAAGAGATACTTGTTTCTTATGGAAGATCACAAATACGTTTTAATGTAAGTTAGATTATAGATTTAGCTTATATGAATATTTCACTTTTCTCTTTTACCAAGGGATGATCCTGCCTACTCTGATTACTGAAATTATTAGAAAAAAAGTGCTAGAACCTCACATCTTTAAGACAGCTTTTTTACGAAACCGCCGTATTCCTGATAAAATTCTAATGAAATCGAAGACGCTAGATATTATCTCTGCACCTTTTCAGAGCAATTGCGTATATCTTGTCGGTGAAAAAAGTACATTTGTAAACTGAAGTATCTGCAATGCTTCTCCGATTAACTCTCGACAGCAACAAATTGCAAGTGAAGCCAGTGCAGTACAAAACAAGATCAGAGAAGCCAGGGAAGATGCTGAAAGTCCTGAGAGTGCAAACGTGCGGATACCAATGGATGACATCCAGGAATATCTGGGAAGTCTGCAGGATCTCGCTACTGAGGTATATAGCTTGACCCACATAAACTGACACAAACGAATAAAGCTTTCCGTGTGCTCTGATTGACTGCTAAAACTTTGAATACCCAACCAGTGCTATTTGCCTAAGGCAGGTGTCACCAGAGCACATGTATGCATATCAAATAAAATGTTATTTCTTTTATATACAATACGGTGTATTAACTTACGTATAAAGACTTCGGAAAATGTTGTGAAAATCAGTTCCATTATCTGCCATATGATTTTTTTTGGCCTAAATATTACTTACTAAACTGTAAGAAATTTCAAAACTAACTTCCAAAACGAAATGACAAGTTTTCCCATCATCCATCGGTTTTGCGCTTTGGTGTGCTTTAACATCATTCTTCTTCACTGATTACCATTCACCACCATATTTCACCTGATTCTCGTTCTTTCCCATTGATCCTTATCCATGATTCGTCTAAATTTACTTCTGTTAACAGTCCCCGTGATTCACTTTATCTTACCAAATCCTTCAATTCTAGATTTTAAAATGTTAGTTTTAGTACTAGGGCCGTCAATTATGCATGCTCTTCAAACGAAGTGTTTTTGTTGTTGCTATTCTCCATTTCCATTAACTAAACTGTGCTTGAGACAGTAAGACCCGATAGCGTTTAGGCTGAATCTTTCTGTTTTCTTTGCAGCCACAAAACAGTATCCCGGATGTGATCATCTGGATGTTAAGCGGAACCAATCGCATCGCCTATTACCGCATTCCCGCCTGTGATGTGGTGTACTCGTCCAACCCAGACGCATGTGGACGACTTTGCGGAAAACCTACTGAAATAATCCTAAAGGTAACAGTTTAAATTTGATCTGGGCACTTCCAAACCCAAATAGAACCACCTTTCTACAATAGTATGGCGAAAAAAACATCAAAAATCAAACTTTGAATATACAAGGAAGCACTCTTAAAGATTAAAATATTTCTCGACAGATTATCGTGTACAGTCCAATAAACTCAATAATTATATTACGACGCTAGTAGACTAAAAAGGCGGGAATAGCAATATACGTAGATTACTTCCTTCAATGCGCGATTATGGTTTATCTTGACTCCGCTCTAATTTACATTAGTCAAGACTTTGCTTTTTAATCAGTCGTTAGCTAACAGCTAATTAGAACAGTTGTAAGAAACTAATTATTCTTTTAGGACCTAGGGCCTTGTCCTCACGTATTCGTTTGAAAACGTAACTTTCAAAAATGTATCGCACCAACACGTAGCGTTTTTGTATCGTTTTCGCCCGCCAACAACACGTATACGATGAATCATGGCTCGTCTCATCCTAAAATGCTCACTCCATTCATCTTCGATAACCATTCGGGCTACAAAGTTGTCCAACCAAGCGCTAGTAGTTTGTCCTGGTCTAACCCCAAATCGTCGAAGTCTTGGCGGGCAACCACCAAGTCGCTTCAACCTACCACCTTCTGGATAAGTCAGCTTGAAGATTTGGCAACGCTAAATTAGCTTGAAAACAGGCAATTAGGTTTGAGATAAGCCCAAGTACTAAAGACAAGAAGTGAAGCCCCTGTCTGCTATCTTGAATTCAGTCTATAATATTGCACGGAGTGGGCTGGAACTGATAGTGTGACGTCAGCGTTTTCGAAAAGTTCCACTCTGGAGAGCGGTTTCGAAAAGTTGCGTTTATGGTGATCGTTTTCACCGGATACGTGTGGACGGAAGCCGTATCCGTAAGAAAAAAGTTGCTTTCTTAAACGAAAACGGATACGTGTAGACTTTACTTTTGGTTGAACTGATATTTTTAAGAAGAAAGCAACATGTTTAGGACGATTGACAGTTGTTCATCACACCTGACAAGTTAACATACCCTGCGAAGTCCTGCCTGTGTTATTGAAAGCCCGTTGTACTCTTTGCAGTACTCTTGAGTAAAACTTCGTAAAATGTCTGTCTACTTTTGCAGTATCCTGGTAAGAAAGCTAGTGACGTCAAGAACTATCCGGAACTTCCGGCCAAGGTGCGACTGGAATTGTGGTTTGGCTTGGAGAAAGAAGAAGCCGCTTGGAGTGCGCGAGCTCGCTCAGAAGCAAGCTTTAACTTGTTTGCAGAAACGGTGAGTTCATGTTTTACTAAACCAACGTTCTCATGACAAAGACGCAAATCAAACTGACATCTGCTATAGAAAAGATAGCATGTAGCTGGGAAGTTAAGAACTTAGACTGATATTTAAATTTCTTGATAGGTGTAAATATATACTAGTTTGCACATCTTAGCCACCCCGCAGACTGCTATTCTCCTTCGCTGCGAGAGGTCTCTCCCTCGGAAAAACAAATTTTTTTACGAGGGAGAGACCCTCACGGCGAAGGATAAGAATAGTCTGCGTGGAGGCTAGCATATCTGGGCGTTATACAGGATCATGCCGTGCAAGGTTGTCTATTTACGCTGTTTTGTTTTAGACAATTTGTGGCGTTGATTTTTATAGTTTTTCTCTTACCAGAACGAGAACGAAATCAAGGCGCTTTCGTTCTGGACAAGCAAAGGGTGTTCAAGGCCGAACTTTTCTGACTCAAGTGGTAACGTAAGTATACTTTTGAACCAACAATGGGGGTAGGGGGTAAGGTTGGACATGCAAATTGTGTCAAAGACCAGGCTGTATTGCCGTGACTCAATCGTTGTCATAGGTATGCGTTTCACCAACGTTTGGGTTAGGGGTAGGGTTGGACGAGCAAAAGTGCACAAGACAGGACTTTAATTTAACCACAATGGTACTATAAGTATAATTTTTACTAAAAATGGGGGTAGGGGTAAGGATAGACAATCAAAATATGTCAAAAGACAGGCTATATGTGAACTCAAGCGGTACCGAAGGTATGCATTTCAACAACGATGGGGGTTGGGGTAGGGTTGGGCAAGCAAAAGTGTCCAATGCCAAACTATATTGTAACTCAAGTGGTACCGTAAGTATACTTTTTCATCAACAATGAGAGTAGGGTAGGGCTGGACAAGCAAAACTTGTCCAAGGCCAGACTATATTGGGACTCAAGCGGTTATCCAAACCATACATTTTATCAAGAATAGAGTTAGGGGAGGGTTAGACAGTCAAAATGTATCCAAGGCCAGACTATGCTGAGACACAAACGATGGGGGTAGGGGTAGGGATGTACAAACAAAAGGTGTTCAATGCCTGACTATATATGGTGACTCAAATGGACCCACAAGTAACCCTTTAACAACAATGGATAGAAGTAATATTGGACATTCAAGTAAAGGTTTGTAAGGTCGGACTGACTCCAGGGGTTTTACTAACCAGCAACCTCAACGGATTTCTTTCTTTCCACAGATTCCCCTTCCAAAGGACAAGTTTAAACCTCCCCTGGGATGGAAGTTTGAAGGGGACTGGTACATCAGTCCTGAACCAAGGTTAGCCTCGCAACAAACTAACTTTTAGACGTTAACTTATAGAGCCTCGCAAAAAGCAACAATACAGTTTCAGTCATTTTATGTTTCCAAGTCAAAAATAAACTCGGGAATCAAAGCTGCTAAAGAATGGAATATATTTGACGGATGCTTTGTCCTTTTTCACCACCTAAAGGTTCGATAAATAGTATTGACTTGTAAAAAACCCATCCACTCTGTCTGTATTAAGTATTCGATTATATTCGATTGCATGTGTAGATTACACCCAAATAATTTATCAGCTTACCTGAACTTAAACTGCAACAAGTCATAAGAAAAATAGGAATATTAAGAAGACTGAAAAATAACTTAGCGACTAGTCAGACTTAATGAAATGGCTAGAGCTTGGGAGAAACAATCAGGTGAATGGTGCAACAGGAGGAGGCCAAGAGGGAGGAGGAGGGGAGGGGGGAGGGGGAGACGACTGTAATTCATTTATTGTTAATATTCTAATTGGCCAAATGTACGCCTACTAAGGACCGATATTAAAAGTGCTAGTGACAAACTCAAATGAAGTAAAATTGCTACGAACCCGAATTATTGCTTACAAGATCTTTTCCTAGGGCAGAGGCAAAGAAAGCTACATGACCGTAGACACGATTATATTTTACCTCGAGTTAATAATGAACGTTTTAAGATTAGTTTTGTAAATACTTGAGATTAAACTTACTGTTGCATTATTGTTATAAAGTTGTATATATTATTAAACCTAATACTGTTTTATTGTAAATTCTGATTTTATTGTTATTACTATTACTATTACTATTGCTATTACTATTGCTATTGCTATTATTATTATGGTTAATAATGTTTCCAGTGTCTCGAGTTTAATAAATAGTTTAAAATATGGCACTGATGTGGTTATTGCTGTTCATTTTTCCCTTTGTTTCGTACAGCTTGCTGTCCTCCCACAAACAGATTGGGCTGAAGAATCTTACCGACGAAGCGTTTGAGCAACAGTCACGAAAGATTCCAGGGGGGACATTTAGTGCAGCTGCTGCGGCTTGGGTGGACGTGGTGAGTTTTTGTGTCACAATAACAGACATTCAATCGATGACCACTGAAAGTCACAGACTTGGTCACACCACAGCCAGATCTAGAGCACGTTACAATTACAACCACTCTAACTATGAATCAGAAAATTACAAAAAATTAGTATAATTATTATGTTTAAGTATCACAATCGTTCTTTGGGGATTTACATCTACACAAACATTTCAATATATACAATACAATTCATGTTGTGCTTTGCTTATCAGTATATAAAATCTCCACTCTAAGTGCAAACATTGACATTATACCTTCTCAGTAGCGTTTCGTTTCGCAGGAAATTGCATAACTTGCAGAAACCTTCTCGAATTTGAAAACAGGGTAAATCAGCAAATGAGTTTGAATTAACCTAACAAGAGCAAAAAGGGTTTCAAATTAACCCCGTCCTCCCCGACGTTTATCCGAACTACTTTAAGTAAACCATTTTACGTTAATTAGAAGACGCCATCACTTAAAACTACAGTATAAGTAAATTATACAAATTAAGGTTCCGTCCGAAGGTCAACTTTACTTCGAACTTCTCTTTACAGCGCGGTGATCCTATAAAGAACAAATCTGAAACAAAGTGTCCCGTGGGGTGGGAGTGGACGAATGATTGGCACGTGGACACTAAACGTCCAGTGGACAGTGATGGTAAGATACAATACAACTCAAAAGTTTGGACTTTGACTGGTTGAACTGTGCTCAAAAGTGAAAGAAAGCGAAGACGAATACAACGATGAGTGTCTGTGTAAGATAGCAGAAGGAGAAGAAATCAAAATCAGCTCAGTGACAAGGAAATTAGCGATTATAGCGTAGCGCAGAAACCAAAAATACTAAGTATAAAACGAACACCGATCCTCAGATAGACAGTTTGCCAATTGGAAGTTTACAATTTACATCATTACTTAAAAAATGAAAGAACTTCCCCGAGTTAGTCCAGTACATTTGCAGAATTTTTGAACTGACGCTGTTATTGCAACTAGAGAGGGCTTACTGTTCTTACTGTATCTTGCGAATTCAACTCGAGAATTGTTTGTTTCCGCCGATTTTCTGTAAAGAAACACGTAAAAATGTTGTTACTCGACCTCCCTGATATTATCATTTAAATATTGGACAAGAAAACCAAACTTTTTGTATTTTTATTTTACTTCATTCAGTTGCTAATCACTTTTTTCATTAAAGGCCATTTAATAAATAAAGCATTAAACGGTTTTCTGTTTTCTATGGGAATTTTTTTTAAACATCAGTTGTATTTTGATCGCCTAAAGCTCGCAAAATACGGTCTTACTCGTAAAAATAAACACCATGTATAAAACAGAAAACCGTTTAATAAGTTACATATATAACACAACACAAAACAATACAATACAATACAATACAATAGTTTTGTTAGTACCATCAGTTGCAATATCTAAGAAAATAAACGTTATGAATCAACTCAATGTTCCAGGTGAATTTTAGCAAGACACACGGCCAGTTAACACTTCATTTGCAACAGTAATTCCAATTTACATTAGGAAATAAAGATGTCTTTTTGCCTGCGGTCAAAAAAGAGAGACTATTTGCTGCATTCATTGTTTGTTTTCCTTCCCGTTCGTTTTTTTTGTCACTATCTTGAATTTTGGTGAAAGTGGCCAGCGGTAAGTAAGAGAAAACAGCCTCGTTTCGGTGTTTTCCGGACTTATAGTCGAGAAATGGCATGGTGGAGAACCAACAATCGAACGCGTCTTTCTCTACAGGTTTTACTGAAAAAAAATGATAGCAGACATATGTTTCATACAGCTGTCAAGTAAGAATAACTTGAGCTAAAATAAATAGTATGGAGGACCTAAAAATGGCCATACAAAGATTTTCACTTTACGTTTATAAATGGCCGGACCAAAGATAAAGTACTTCCGCCGGCCCTAGAACGATTTAAAAAAGGTTTGGTTTCGCAAATTGTATTTTGCGAAATGATTAGGTTCCGCAAGTTTGTATTTTGCGAAATTACTTTAATTTTCTTCAAGCATGCAATTTCGTTATCGTTTCCTTGCACACTCGTCGAATGTCATTCAAATCGCACACAGTCGGCAATAGCTCACAAATTTTTTTTAAAAAAAAAACAGGGTTTTCTCTTCCTATTTCGCAAGATTTCGCAAAATACAAGTTATGATATATTTGTAATTTGCGAAATGATTTCTTTTCGTTTTGCAAAGTACAGTGGGCCTCATTCGGGTCATTCGGCAAGATGTCAATTGGGACCCCTTGGTAGAACGATTCCCTTAATAATACGTACGATAGTAGTCAACACGAAGAGGTTCTTACACACTGTGGTCTTATCACGGAGATTTTGTGACTATAAACGTAAGATGCGATCAATACATTTGATGCTATTGACGTTTCGAGGGTTAGCCTTTCGTCACAGCAAAATGTCCTTTGTGTCCAATCCATTTCAATTCAGTCCATGTCGTATGAAATGCAAATTACCGATATTCTCAAAACTTTAAACCTGAAAGGACTACCATCCCATAGTTATTTATAGAACGAACTTGTTAAAATATGTATATAAATAAATAAATAAATAAACAAATAAGTGAATGAATGAATGAATGAATGAATGAGTGAATGAATATGTATGTATTTTATGTCCTGCGTTTGAAGCCTGTATTGTCAAAACTAATAGCAATCCCTTTCCTATATCATCTAATTACAGGGTGGGAGTACACTTTGGACGTGTCCTACGGAGTGTATGGGCCTGTGCCAAAAGCCTATCACTTGTCTCGGAGGAGGAAATGGATAAGAAGCAGGAAACTAATCGACCCTGGTGTTTCTGCAACAGAGGTGTGCAACTCAGACTCAAACTCAGTTTTCTCTTATTTGTTAGCACTGGGTCCTTTTTGGTGTATAACTTACAAAGAAACTCAGTTATCTTTTATTTGTTAGTACGAGGTCTTATTTGGTGTAGATTTTACAGAAAAACTCAGTTCTCTTTTATTTGTTAGTACATATATCTTATTAGACAGTATAGTGTGTAGTATGGGTGGATATTGTTACGAGTCGTGTAGTATTTTGGCGAGCCCGAAGGGCGAGCCAAAATACAAAGGACGATGCATGACTAGCGATGCGTATCGAACAACTATACTAAATAACCTCTACTGTACAAATATCGTGGGATATTTGTACTCGTTCCAGGCCTAAATACGGGTTTTTTGTACTCCGCGGACTGAAGTTGGATAATAAAAGGTTTTATTTGGTGTATAGTTTACAGAGAAACTCAGTCCCCTTTATATTTGTTAGTACGAGGTCTTATTTGGTATAAAGTCTACAGAGAATCTCAGTTCTCTTTTATTCTTGACCCAACTTGTGGAAAAACCGAGAGTGTTTTTTAAAAACCATTCGTAACTCTAAATAGGATTTGCAAAAAAACCTGTTCGTGATATTTTCAGAAAGCAGGGCAATGACGCGATTTCGTCAGATATGCACGACAGTCATCTGGCCTGTGGTTGGTTGAAATTAATCGTTTTTAGAGGTGATAATTGCCAATACTATATTTTATGTAATACTATACTATAATGATAGTAATAATAATAACAACAACAACAACTAATTAGTTATAGTTTACGTTTATATGTATGTTTAACGGTTGTAGCACAGTTTCAATTGGTACTGATAGTTTATATAGATATATTTTTTAGCAACTGCTGTTCTTGTTACCGAAGCCGTTAGCTGTTGCTGTTGTTCTTGCTGTTGTTGCAAACTAAATTTGAATGCGCCACGACTTCGTTTTGTCAGAACCAAGTGTACTGATTGCCAGCTTTGAATCCGTTTAACATCAATTAACAAATGTTGTTATTTTGTGTTATTTGTCAATGAATAGAAGGAAGACTTGAAGGAGTTTTCCAAAGGGGGCTGGCAGTATTCTGCACACTTTGGTGGGAGAGGTCATATCAACGCGAGATCCTCGGACTTTGTGCGCCATCGACGCTGGCATTGCAAACTTGTCAGGGACAATAAAACAGCTACGAAGACTGCAATGCCACCAGTATTTCAACTGAATTTGAAGGTACTTCCTTGAAGAATTCCATTTTACTACACTGAGGATTATTAACGGTATGACTGTTACTTAACACTATGAACAAATACATTGCGTTTTGTACGGGGTAGTCACGGGTTAGGAAAATCAGGTTAGGTATTGAACTATCTTGAAATATCTTGGGAAGAAATGTAAGTTTGATTCGAAATCGGGGTAAATATGCTGTAGGTCAGGGATGATGATCTCAGTTTCTATAAATATTGCTAACAGCTTTGCCAATATGCCTATCGATACAATATAATAAAATAAAAATTATTTCACAGTGAAATGGGGAACGACTAGAATGAAAATTTCGAACCATACATGCTAGTCTACCCAAAAAAAGAAAATTTCACACACATTTACATTAATCAAGGAAAGAAAACATTCATCAGAACCATAATAGCAATTACCATAACTAGCTATAGTATAAAGTTTTAAAAAGTTCAACAACAATACTTTACTAAATAATATCAAGTCCAGGTGGCATGGGTGCGTTCGGGGTCAAATATCTTTCTTTTATAAAACTCATTACAAAGCTTCTAAAAGGAAGAAAAACCGTAATTATTAGTTCTCAGTTTTTCAGGCAGATTGTTCCACAGATACGGAATTCTGTTAAAAAATGTTTCCTTAAAAAGTTCGGTCCTAACTCTATAGTTTATTTTTATCTATCAGAATGAAGAGGGGCTTATTTGCTGCTTGCCAAGGATGTTTATGACGTTTCCGAGTGAGTATGAGGCCCGCTTTATGATTTAAACCGCTTTAATTTTAGTAAGAACAATAATGGACTACACTGTATGGGTTTTGCGTCACTACATGGGATGCTGTTTTACTAGCTTTTGAAAAACAGAGAGAAAATGGCCTGGACCAAACGGTTCAGACTGCAAAAAGTACATATATCCAGAAAATATAAACGCTTACACTAGCAGTTTATTGGAACGGCTCAGATAAAAGTGAAGCAGTTAGTCGAAGTTATCTGAACTGGTTAACAGGGAAAAACTTTTTGGATGTCCCAAACCATCTGTGCCCTTTGGTTCAAGCAGTAACAAGATGCAGAGGGTAACAGTGGAAGCACATACGGGACCAAACTGGTCCACTCAAAAAAGGAACAACTAAACAATTAAAAAGCGCCTTTGATCTTTTTGGAAAACAACTGATAAACTGGCACAAAAAAGTGTCGTTGACACCGAAGGGAAATCATTCGAGCACGGGCTTTCAGTCATCTGGCGAATAATTGCTCATGAAAGTAATTCATTATAGTGAAACAAAAAGGACTGCTGCTCTTTTGCTGACAATCAACATGACTGACTGTAACCGCGTTCTCATTGATCTTTACACAAGCCCAATCAGCAAAAATCTTCGTCATTTTGATCAATGTTGTCGGGTTTAAGAAATGTACTGGAGTGATGTAAGGGAACCGGTCAAAACACATGCCTTTTACAGGGACCCATTTGGAAGAGGGGGGGGGGAGGGGTTGGTAGGGTAGGAGCTGTCGCCTGCCATTATACGCTTCAAGGCGAATGCTCAGAGGCAATATATATGGCGGTGAGAGGCCTCCTGCTTGTTCTCAATTTATTGTACCACCTACGTCTTCTTAACTTGTCTTTACTTAATGGCGATTATCCCAGCACTGACCCACTTGGACTGCATAACTGTTATGAGTGCTTTCATCGTCCGAAATGACTGCTTGGTCAAGATATCCTTGTGAAGTTCACTCGCATCGGCCATCAAGCGGCGAACAAACACTGCAACAGAGGGCGTACTACTTCATCCATTAATATTGGTCATAGAACAGTCTCACCGAACAAATATTTATTCTGCACTCTTCTTCTACTATCTAACGACGTAAATTAAAATCCCGGTCCTAAAAGAACCCATGTGCCATTTGCAGCGGTGCTTTTACACATGAAGATGATGTAGTAGGACATGTATTTCGCAAGCCCGGTACACGTGGAACTGTTATAGCGCTCCTAAATGTAAAGAGGAATTCGATCTGCTCTTGACGATTTGCGATTCCTATTAAGCGAGCAAACACTGGATGTACTCACTGTAAGTGAAACATGGCTAAAAGGCAATATTACTGACGAAGAGTTGGATATTCCAGGTTATTCTCTACCAAGGAAAGACCGACAATATGCAAATGGTGGTGGTGTTGCTGCATATGTAAACAACAAATATGCTTTGAAACGTGGAGAAGACCTAGAAACCGACGATACAGAATCGTTCTGGTTTGATCTGATTATCCCAAAAACGAAACCGCTACTCATTGCTTCGGTTTATAGACCTCCAAATGATGAATCTTTCTACAATAAATTAGGTAATCAACTCCAAATGGTAGAACAGCAACGAGAATATTTCATACTTGGTGGTATAGTTCACTTGAGCATCAGCGATCACAGTCTCGTTTATACTGTGAGACAAGCAAGAACAACAAGGAAACCTTCCCGCACAATTACGTTCAGGAATTACAAGAAATTTAATAAACAACAATTTACTGAAGAGCTATAATCTGTCCCATTTCATGTGGTTGAAGCCTGTGATGACCCCGAGACAGCATGGTCATTGTGGAAAACAATGTTTACCGAAAATGTGAAAAACATGCACCGATCGTTACGCGCAAAGTCCGTGGGGAGTTGTGCCCTTGGCTAACAGAAGATATTACAAAATGTATGCGTGAAAGAGATCACATGCATAAAATATCAATCAAAACGGGATCACCAACTGACTGGGATAAATACAGATCACTGCGGAACAAAACTACCAAATGCATACGTCGGTCTAAGGAGAATTATTATGGAACGCAACTCTTGGAAAATAAGAACAACGCCAGGGGAATATGGAAATTGCTAAAGAAATTGATCCCGCGTAAAAGCAAATCACCACCAAGTACAATGGAAACTGTAGATCAATCAACGTCGTCTTCAGCATCAATCGCAGATCGTTTTAACGAATATTTTTCAACCATCGGTTCTAAGTTATGCAAAACACTCTCAAGAAGAGCAAGCACAAACCCTCCACCAAAGCAGACTTTCCGCGGTTTCAAACCTATCGAGATAAAGTCTGCAGTCGATCAACTTAAGCAACTCAAGACAAATAAAGCAGCCGGATTAGACAACATGCCTGGCCAGTCGCTTGTTGAAGTTATCTGCCCCGATTGTTGCGCCATCGCTCACGTATATTTACAACCTATCGCTCTCAACCAGTACATTTCCAAATGAATGGAAAGCTGCAAAGGTCACACCGTTGTTTAAATTAGGTGATAGCAAAACGGTCAACTAACACTGACCTTATATCAGTAGTTGATGAGTGGCTTAAAGACATAGATGACGGTCAAGTTAGTGCAGTTTTTTTTTTAGATCTAGCAAAAGCTTTTGACACTGTTCGACATCCTATTTTCAAGGAAAAGCTTTCCCTTCTGGGATTCAAATTGTGTATGATGGCGTTCCTTCCGAAATCCAACCAATTACCTGTGGAGTTCCCCAGGGATCCGCTTTGGGCCCGTTGCTGTTCCTAATTTACATTAATTCACTCCCAGAATGTATCAAACATGGTAAAATCAACAGGTACAACTATCGAATACCCCGCACTTCATTTTATTTTGATTAGCCCGGCTACGCGTCAACGCGTCGTCCCTTTTCATGTGACTAAAAAGGGTTAGGGTTAGGGTTAGCAAAAATTAGAAAAAAGGAACCAAAATTAAAGATTTGACGCGGAGCACGCGTTGACGCGTAGCCACTCTCTTAGGAAAAACTAGAAAAAAAAGTAACCAAAATTCAGGATTTGACGCGTAGCACAAGCTAAATTAGTGGGGTTTTTTTCGGTTGAGGGGTATTCGATAGTTACTCCCCACAAGTAGTGCCACTAGCCTGGTTGTATGTTCTGGACTCGCAACGGTTTGTATCCATGGACGTACATGTGCATATGTGCCGGATCGCCACTATTTTGAAAACCGACTAATAGGACCGATCCATAGGACAGATTTCGTTCAAGAGATAGTAGTTTTTGCACTTCCATTTATCAAACGAGATTGTACTGACACTCTAGTATTGTTCACTCAGAACGTTTGTAAATTGTTCACTCAGAACGCGGCGGTTTGTAAATTGTTCACTTAGAACGTTTGTAAATATCTATTTCTGCAGCTGCATGGAAATAATAAAATCCGTAAGTTATACTACTAAGAATTAAAACTCATAATCTTTTTTATCAAATGGTTCGACGACAACAGACTTCACTTTGCTAATACCTTAGGTGGTAGTTTGTCCTCATAGAATCTTATGGCTAACTATTCATTTAAATGAATAGAAAATAGCTGCCACAACGTGTTGAAAACGAATGATTACACTTCTTTTTATAATTTATTGAATGTACATTTGTTTGAAAAATGCTATGATGCATAATATCTAATCAGTAGTAAAACAATGCAAGGGAATAAAGATCGTTATTGTTTTAAACAAAGCCGACATCTTTATGGCAGAAATGCTATACGGAGAAAAAACTAGACTTCTTCAGCGGCCCTGTACACGGGGCAGTTTTTCAAAGAACTTGTCTTGCAACGCTGAACGAATTAAGTTACTTAACCAAATGCAGCGTGTAACACTCCCTAAAACTGACAAAATCATTGCGAAACAAGTTGTAGCAACCGTTTCAGAAAGTAGAAATCATGTTTATTTTCCGCAATCATTGCAACAACGTTATACGGAACAATTTTTTTGTTGCAGGGTGTGTCTGCTATAAAAATACTACAAAGCCAAGCTACCTCCAAAAGTTCCACCGAAGTGATACTTGCTGTCGTCGAAGAAATTAACACAAGTTATCTGAGTTTTAATTTCCTAGGCATGAATATGTCGGTTTCAGTATTACCAGCAACAGAATTTGGTATCTTAAAACATATGCGAAATCTAGGTTGATAAATGGATATGTCGAAATTTCTTTAAGGGGAATAACTCCCCTGATCATAAGGGAAGAAAGGGTTGGGTACCCTGCCCAAGCATGTTCATAGCTGCAGACTTGATCCCTAGGTGGGATCTTTGAGTGAAGCGAGATCATATAAACAGACCAACATAATAGTGGTGCTGCCTGTGACACATTTCAGGGCTCCGCAGCACCTGCGTTTCCACTCATATTATCATTGAAGCGTTTATTCTCTTGTTTAGAATTGTCGAGACATTGGCGACTGCGAGACAGGAAGGGAGGTGGAGAGGGAGGGTACGGGATTTGTCCGATTTCTTCCTTTAGGATTGTTATCGGTATTTTCATATTGTTTTTATTATTATTACTACTATTATTATTATTGTTCTTCTTCTTCTTCTTCTTCGTCTTCTTCTTCTTCTTCTTCTTCTTCTTCTTCTTCTTCTTCTTTTTCTTCTTCTTCTTCTTCTTCTTCTTCTTTTTCTTCTTCTTCTTCTTCTTCTTCTTCTTCTTCTTCTTCTCTTTCTAGATCTTTTTCTTTTTCATCATCATCTTCTTCTTTTTGTTGCTCTTCTTCTCTCGCACAATAGCCTATCGAGAGACAGCAATGTGGATGTCATAAGGCTTGTTCAACCAAAAATTACTTAGTGAAGTATTAAAGCATTACAGTTTTAGAAAATTTGTATTTTAAGTTTCTGTATGGTTAACTTTTTAATATTTGAATCATATGTAAGATTTCAAGCACGACCCAACAAGCTCCTAGCTTCAATTTTATTGTCGATATTTAAATTATTGCATTGATTGGTTGATTGGTCGATTGATTGATTGATTGATTGATTGTTTCTTCTGCTTATATCTCTTCTTCTTGTTGTTTAGTTATTGTACTACCCTGCTTAGTCTCCATTTCAATTTTGAAATCCAAATAAATAAATCATCATCATCATCATTATCATCATCATCATCATCACGTCATAATCATCATCAGATACTAAATGTAACCAAAGACAACTGCAAGGGAAACCGAGAAAAAGAAATTGCTACTCAAGCGACAGAAGCTACAAATGTGGTTTTTCTTCCACTTACCTTCGCAACTGGTTACATCCTAGCTTGTCAGAGTTAATAGTTATTATAATAATAATAATAATAATAATACTCTTCATTTCTATAACGCTATTTCTACTAAAAAGCCAACTGCCCTCTCTGATGATGATTATATAGAACGAAACATGTTTATATCTTTACCAGTATTATTTCAGTTATTTTAGATTTTCCTTTTTTTATCCGACACGGTTTTAGGTTAGTGTAAAGATTTGTTTTTGAGGATTCCATCTATGAATTTGTGATTAGCTAGTTAGTCTTACTTTTTTATATATTGTAAACGCAAATGGTATACATTAAATACTACTAATATCGAGATATTCATTACAAATATAATTATGATACGTTGAAAACGGGTCAGTTTGAAAACAGCTGAGCTGAATTTGCTATACACGCACTCCAGTGATCTGACCAAATATTACGTCAGTAAACCCACTACATTTATAGCAAGGTAGAAGCTATTCAGTGCAAAATTTTTCAATTTATTATTTTAGGAATGGAGAAAGCAGGTAAAGAAATCAATATAGATGCTTCAGGCAGAGAAGAATTTTCAAATTTTGTTGTCAAAAACAGAAAAGGACTTTTGCAAGATAAACAATTCAGATCGCAGCATAGCTTCCACAGTTCGACACTGAAAAAATATTCGGCAGACAAACACTCCAAACAGACGAAGAAAGCTGAAAAGTGGGCAATGCTATGTTGTCTGCCCTTTGGTGTTTTATTGTGTATGGGCAGAAACTGAGTAACGTAGTTGGTTGATCGTCCGGGTGAATGTAGTTCTGAGAAGGACTGTTGTTGGCTGTGACTGACAGAGTCAATGTTAGGTCGGACATACAGTTCGTATTTATATGTTAGCGCAGGCGGTAGATTTGTTTAAACAATGTCCGTGGTTCGGTGGCGGTAGTCGGCCAAGTCGTTGCGGCGATTTTGTTTTTGTGCGGTCCGCTTAATTAGTGTCTCATATATGTCTCTCGTATTCCGCCAGTAGAGTCCTACATACGAGAGACTTATACACTGAAAATACTGAATGGGCCGCATACAAAAATCCCGCTTTCATTTGATAATAACCCGCATTGGTTTCCCGTTTCGTGCCACTGTGTAGACACTCCTCGTCCCGTCAAGTCGATACTTATCCCGTGATCTGTACACTAAATACCAATACCCACACCCATAGTATCATGGACTTCAAATGCGTCTATTTGGTAATAACCTGAATTCCTTTCCCGCTTCTTGTCACTAGGCAGTATTTTAAGCAGCTTAAATCGGTTTGTATCAATATTAGCTGGCAATGAAAGTAACCATTTCTTGTACCAATACTAGCTGACAAACAATGTAACTATTCTTTTTACCCATATTAGCCGACAAAGAGTAACTATTACTTGTACCAGTATTAACTGATATTCAGTGTAACTATTCTTTGATATTGCCTTAATCCCTTTTAAAATCGTGTTTGCTTGTGTATACAGCATAATCTGCATTCTGAAAATACCAATGCACGTGCAACTCTCTCAAATTAACATCGTGGTCTCGAGATTGGCAGACTCTAAAATAGACTTGCTACAAGTCTACTCACAAGTCACACGAGACAAATTATCTAAGGAAAGGCTGATGAAAGCCGAACGAGAAAAGCTCACAACGAGTGCCGAAGGAGCGAGCGAACCTCGAAGCGACGAGCGGAGCACGCTCGCGTCTTCGGCACTCGTTGCGAGCGCTTCATCAGTCTTTCTTCGGATAATTCGTCTCGTGTGACTTGCGAGTCGACTTGTAGCAAGTCTAACTCTAAAAAAGCGCCTCAATTACTGTTGTAATTAAGATATAGATTACACATTTGTTTTCGACACTAGAGAGTAATGTTAATAGGTAACAGGTATTACATAATAATAATAATAATAATAATAATAACAGTAAATAGTTTATTAAAACTATCTTGCAGTATATATATTCACAAAATGGAACTATATGTAAAGATAAAAAAATATATTACAATAAACTTTAAAATGACCATTCACTAATTATTAATTATCAGTATTTAAAAGTTAAAAAGGCTGCTGTTCTTTGGGTGTTGCATTTTGTTTTGTCTTGAAACTGAAGTAAGTTATCTCTTTAATAGGGCCCTATTCCCAGGCCGAGGAGAAGGAAATGATGATTCCTCAGATTATATCTATTGTTAGAAATTACACATTAGGGTTTCAAAACGTTCAGTGGATTTTGCTTATTTTTCAGTTTCTGCATAGAAGAATTACAAAGTTCGTGACGTCTACTGGCTGGTGAAAGTAGATAATTGTGCTGCAAACAGGACTTCGTGGTACCGGTATATCCTGCCACACCTGGACCGAGTATTCTAGGATTGGTCTGAAAATACTTAAATACACCTTAAGTATTGCACAGGGTGCCACGCCAGCTCTCGTGCGAGATATTAATAAAAACTTGATCGTGAGCGATTGCGCTCATGCAAAATGCATTCTCACAAGCTAGCTTTAATGTAAAACAACAACTTTATTTATACCCATAGTTGCAAAGAAAGATATAGAAATTTAAAATGTACCGGTGTGTCAAATTTTACAGTTGTAGGACGTGAACTCTTAGTGGAATAACTTACAACCAAGTCAAGTTCGATTGCGAGTACAAGCAAGAACAAAACGGCATATTTTTTTTTGTAAATAATAATAATAATAGTTTATTAAATTTTCATTGCAGTATTAAACTAACTCTAATGTAGGCGCAAACACCACCCCCTTTTCGCCCATCAGATCTGTCACGTCGTAACTATGTAACGTTTTCAGCCTGAAACAAGTTGTCCAGCATGCTACTAGGGATGACAACATTCTTGACAAGACATTTACGAACATTGCCAAGTATTATGAGTGCCCGGACATCATAGCTCCAATTCTATAGCGAAATGAAGCATTACATTTAAACATTTCGAAAAAAAAAACATTTTGCGACAGAAAATCTGAGATATGAATACTATTTCGTGGCATGTTTCGTGCATTCAATACAATACAATCAGACCAGACTGAGGTCAAGAATTGGCATAAGATTCTTATAAAATCGTTTAAAATCCGGGGGAAATTGATCTGAGATTAGTGTTAGCAATAACGATCCCAAACGAGAACATTTGGTCGAGGTATTAACCCTCTCAACCAGATCTATAACTGAATTTTGACTTGTTATATAAGTTAGAATCGTGCTTACGCTTGTTAATAGGTTTTGCGTTTTTAGATACAAGTAATTTGTTCCAAACAGGGAGTTTTGCACTGAAGCAGAACCCGCCCACCTGTAGCATATCCGCCCAAGGAATGATACAAATTTCATCTATTATCGCTACAAATTAACCTGACATCATTATATACTACAATATATTGGCCCGGTTGTTAGAAAGTTGGTTAAGTTTAACCCAGGGTTGAGCGACACTTTATATTAAATTTCTTTATCTATAGAAACACGAAGTACACGGCATTTGTAAGCTATTTCTGAATCATTCCAAGGAAACGCAATACACAAATACGAAATGATACCCCAAACTGAAACTATAAGGAAGAAAATACAATTGTGGTTTAAAATTTTTACCCTGGGTTAGCACAAATCTACTTTATAACATCCGGGTTAACACAAATCCACTTTAGAACATCTGGGCCCTGATTCACTGATTTTCTGCTCATTGGTCTCCCCCTTTAAGAACTGGGAAATAGTCTCAGTAATTAGCACTCAGTGCTTGGGGTGGAAAGCAAAATTAGTCAGAAACGTTTAAGCTTTGTAAAGCAAGTCAAGGAAGGGAGCTTTCAGTACTCGCTTAAACACGTTCGTACCGGCAAAACTGAGCCAGTTGACATTTTGAAAATTTCATATGAAGGTATAAAATTCAAACAATGAAAAACAACTATTTTTAAAATAGACCTATATTTGAGTATTCCTCATGTGTAACCAACGCATAACAGGCCACCATGAATTCAAAGCGGAAAGTAAGCTTTGCATAATGATATATTAACAACATAGTGACATGCCGAAACGAACCGATATTCTGACCTTTCTTCTTGTCTGCCATATAGGAGATTTGCTTAAGTTTAGGTCTAAATTTAATTTGCTTTTAAAATAACATTTGAATTCGCCCCAGTGCCCATCATAATAAGCAATTGCAAACACAAAGTTGCTGAAGTAAAATGGCTACTACACTTTGGCACACTCTAAAATTCCCTTCTTAATGGTTTATTAAGCACTTGAATTGTTTATGAATGAGGGCGGGGGAAACAGAGTAGTTGTACGCATGGTTGTCAATAAGCTATCATGTATTACTTGTAGTCTGAGTACATCAGTTTCAGTTGGGCAATATTGTGATAATGGGAACAAATGAGCTTTGAAATGCCGGAAACAATATTTTATACACTGAACGAACTTAGACTAAACTATTGCTCGATAAACTGGCGCAACGAGAAACAAAATAATCTATTTACATCCTCTATTGTTGTGATTTTTCTGGCTACAACTACTTGCGAGTTACGAGTCGGTAAAACAACTGAAGCCAAATGAAACGCTGAAGAGATACTGAAAGAAGAAGAAATTGATAATTGGTTGGGTGGACTTGTTCAGACTTATGGACAGAAACGTTCTGGCTTTCCAAAAATAGGGGATAAATATTAAGGAACAAAAAACAATTTTACTTAGTTTAAAGTAAGCTATATGTCTTAACTTTGAAAGAAGTACCCAATATGCTATGCACAACATATGATTATGGTCATTTTTTTTATATTAACTTCACTGCACATAGTGCCAACATTAAATTCTATTTTTGATTACTTTCTTGGCGCTGAAAATGGCATATGTATAGGAACATCAATAACGCAGAAACAAAGATGATTAGGAATTGTCAAGAAAAATATATTTTTAACGTAATGTTTCAGTTAAGAATATAATTACTAATAAAAAAAACACGAATCGCTATGTCAAGAGAGCTCGAAATAAATCATCATAAATTTTATTATCGGTCCTCCAAAATTACTCAAAACGTATGAGAAACGACGCGAGTTTCAAGGCTGACACTCTGGAAAAAAATATCATCCCCCAGATGAGCCAACCGATGAAAGATGGCATGGATTCCACACGTTAATCCAGAGATGGAAACCTTACGATGGCAAAGTTGTCCAAGTTTAGCAATATCATGCACCCTCAGCAGAGTATATTTGAGTTTTGAAAGTTTTTAGGTTGCTCGGGAAAACAGCGACAGCATAAATTAGTAAGTATATATAGGGGACCGTTCATTATGAGGTGGGGGGGGGGGGGCCTGGTAGAATTAGGGGGGACCACAAAAAAGTTAGGGTCAAAAGGGGGGGCTGCCCCAAAAATATTGAGGAAAAGGGGGGTCACTCTAAAGAATTACAGGTATTGTTGCAGCAGCATGAATCACTGAAGTGATCACTAGGAAGGAGATCTTATCCTGTCAGTTCAGAGTTTTATATATATGGTACCTGTCATT